>JAJIBD010002471.1:0-38181 GCA_021461705.1 Cryptotis parvus | reverse complement strand
GGTGTGACCCCCAAACAACAAAAAAGTATATTATTGCCAGTAATTTTTGATCCTCTAGTCTTTAATGTCTCTATTTTCTCTAATAAACCATCACATCTTCAGCATTGACCAAGAAAGGCTTTGATGTTCTTGTGACTGAGCAGTAAACAAGGCCCCAAAGCTCACTTCCCTGACCTCTGCTAGAGCAGCTGTGCCCTTGCTTAATAGTTCATTATGTTTTCAGGAACAAATTTGAGGGTTAACATGATAGGGTTAATTAAATCTAATTTGAAATTTACAATGACCTTTACACATCTATAAAGCAGCATTTAATATAACAAACTAAAATTTTATAAATGATATTTAACACGTAATTATTTCCCCTGACACTTCAAGTCATGATACATCAATTTCAAATCAAATCATTCTGAGTAGAAGTTTAAGAGACAGTATAGGGCATTTTCCATCTGCGAGGCTGACCCTGGTTTGACCCCAGTACCCATTATAGTTCACATACCAAGTGATCCCTGACACAGGGCCAGGAGTAAGTCCTAAGCACTGCTGGGTGTAACCTCAAACACACACAAATCATTTTGGTTAATTCATTTATGAGTACAAAATATATGATATTTAAAAAGTAGGCAGAAGAGTAATCAGGAAAACTCATAGAACAGATAATGAAGCCTATGTATCTAAATGTCCTCAGACAGCATAACTACTTTAAGAAAGCACTCTTAGACTTTTGTACAACTTGAAAATAAATGGCAAATGTACATATAGAACTGTCTTTTTCTGGTTTTGCAGATTTTCAGATGTTTCCTGCGATTCTGTTCAGGAATTCTACTTTGATAGCAATTTCACAATGAAAATTTCTATCAAAGGGAACAGTGTCAGCATAGAGAACAAGTAGTGTTGGGTGACACGCCCTGCTTTAAGCTCAGCTACACTTAGCTTGCAGTCCCTGCAGCTCAGCTAGGGAAGCTTTGAATCATCTCTGGCACTTGTAAAGCCAAAAGCCCACCTGAAGAGCTGCATTTCAGTAGAGTCCTTACCTGACTTCATCTTCTAGATAGCCCAGACCACAATGGGCTGGGCCGGGAAGTTTTGGCAGATTTCTATTTATAAAATAAGCTAGAAGAAAGGAGAAGGGCTTTGCCATTTTGGCTTCCCTTGGCTTCTGCCTTTCTATTCTCTGTTGGGCTTCAACACGTGGTGGCAGCCATCTTGACCTACACGTGGCCGGGACCCAGCCTGGAACTCAAAATCCAGGGTTTTTCCTGTTCTTGGATAGTATATCAGAACCTGTGATAGTAAAGCCTTTAAAACTGCACCAAATTCCTGAGTTTTCATCCATTCCCTGCCGGCTTTGGAGGTAGAAGGGAACTTGCTTTCTGGTATTGTTGGGGAGCCCAGTGGCTCCCGACTCTTATGCAGCCACATAGAATCATGCGTTGCTTTTCAGTCAGCATAATCTATAATAACATCCATTACTCATTGATCTGAGCTGTGTATCTATATTTCTTTATCTACCTCAAACATATTTTCATATCTGTCCTTTTCTCTTTATAGCTATGTCTAAGTCAACAGTCATATATACATGAACCATTTGTTTTCCTAATTAAAATGTAGATTATTGTAACTGTTTTCAGGTAGACAATGCCCAAAAAAATTGTCTTTAGCATTTGTTAAGTTGTGAAATAAAGGAATGAAATAATAATCAGAAAGTGATACTTTAATCATATGGCATGCATTTCACAAGTACACATTTTTTGGCAACAAAGTAAGAAATATTGCCCCAACTCCCCTAGCAACTAGAATATGTAAATGTATTCAGTTGATGAAGAGAAGATCTATTCTTATGGGTTTACCCTTATGCTATAACAAAACCAATAATAAAGCTTTCATTATAGTACCTATTATTCCTACAAATTCTAATCATTTTGCATATTTTTTTCCAGACAAAAACAAAACTTAACTCCTCCATTGTTGCCCTACCTACTTAAAGCAGAAAGTGGGAGTGTGGAGCAAATCAACCTGGATAAAAACAAAAGTGCATATAGGTATCTGTCATAATTAGGAAGAATTTTCTGGATTTCGCACAACTGTGGCTGCAGTTGTGAGGGCACACCTGGAATGTTACAATCGGTATTACAACACATTCGGCCTTTGGGTGGGAAGGCACATGTTGAGGAAGAAAGACATATTCAACTTCCACACAGCTTTCATTAAGTCACATAAAACTCTTCATGGGTAATTTTTTGTCCTTAACATGCTTTTGTATTAGTACACTTTAAAAAGTAATTAATGAAAGTAGACTCCAATGTCAGGAAAATAGTGTCCTAAAAAGACAAGTGTTTTGTGGGCTGAGTGATAGTACAGTGGACTTTTGTCTTCCAGTCGGCCAACTTGGATTTGATCCTGGACATGTTGTATGATCCCCCAAGCCCCACCGGGAGTAATTCCCTGAATGCAGAGCCAGGAGTAACCTCGAACATTTTCAGGCGTGGCCCCCAATCAGAACAAAACAGAAACCAAGCATTTGGGGATGGGACAGAGCTCAATGGCTGAGCTCAATTTTTTACCACACTGCACAGACCCCTATTGGGCCACTGGCAGAAATTGCATCTCCCTGATGCTTCACTCCCAGCACAGACTTCGGAGCATTCCAAGAAACCACAAAATGTGGGGAGAAATAACGAAAAAAAAAAGAAAGATAACAAAAACATACAAAAGTAAGTTCTTACCTGAAGAAACTGATTGGGAGATAGAGAGAGGAAAAATGATTTCTAAAAAAGATAGTATTGTTCTATTAAAGTTTGAAAGAAATTTGGGCCTTTTCTAGAAATTTCAAATATGCCTGGATTTCACAAAAAAAGGACATTTTGTTTTTGTCAGGCTAAGATTTTTTGGGGGTGCTTTCACAAATTTCAGAGTGTAAACAGTCAGAGCATTACATTCACAATTGTTCCGAGATGACCTGAAACTATTTTCACTCTTACATGTGATCAAATTCTGCACTTTTAATTCTTCTTTCAGAATAATAAGAAAATGAGTTATTCTAGATATGCGTTTAAATTTGGTGAGAAAAAATAAGTATTTTTTCCATAGGATATGGTTTTCTTAGTTTTAAAATCTAGTTTCTAATGAAAGAGGCTGGAACATACAAATTAGGTAAAATAATAACTTTAATGTTATGTTTTTTTTTCTATTTAACAGTTTATAACATTTTAGTCATTAGGCAACCAGTGTGAACACACATGAAGTAAAAGTTATATGGAATCATATCACTAAATGTTCCAAAGTACAATTATTGGATAAAAATACAGTTTCAGGGGCTGGAGCGACAGCCCAGCGGGTAGGGCGTTTGCCTTGCAGCGGCTGGCCCATGCTGGCCCGGGTTCGATCCCCGGCATCCCATATAGTCCCCTGAGTAATTCCTGAGTGCAGAGCCAGGAGAAACCCCTGAGCATCGCTGGGTGTGACCCAAAAAAGCAAAAAAAAAAATACAGTTTCAGGCTAGGGAGGGTGTTCAAAGTGCTGGAGACCAGAATTTATATGTAGGAGGTATTTATTGTAATATCTTGTGAGATGTTTAATAATATCTTGCATAATAAGGCCTACACACTCTATATCTGAAATAGATCTCAAGCAATTATCAACTCTATAAAAAATTATTCCAGAAAAGAAACATGAGTTTCTATTTGTCCCATATCAGGACCGTCGTCACAGTATTATTCAAAGACAGCTTGGCGTGAAACCCTCCCTTGAGTGCCGGAATAGAATATGGAGTAAGGTGTTTGCTTTGCGTGAAGTCTACCTGGGTTCAATCCCTAGCATTGCCTGTGGTCTCCTGGTCCCACAGGAGTGGTTTCCTTCTCTCCCGCCACGCAGGAGTGGCTCCTAAGTGCAGAGCCAGTAGCCGAGAGAGGACCAGTGGGTGTTCCCCCTCTTCCACAAAACAAACAAACCAAAAAACTCACCATCCTGCACCTCTATTCACAGTCCCAGCTCTCTGTCTAACTCCATTGTTTGCTCACAGGACCAGTTAGAAATTTCTACCTCCCTCTTCTGTACTTCCACAGCATAAACCTGACATGTGCCTCTCCTGTGGCCACGTCCTCTGGAAAACTTCCTGCCTTCACCATGTTTGATCAGTCATCAGACTTGAGCTGATATCATCACTTTTTAAATAACTTAACTTATAAAATATAAGCGTATGTTTCACTACACTGCATTTTCTTCCTTCTCCCTGACCATTTCTTATATTCCTTACATAGTTTTATTTTATAGCAAACTTTTTTATAAAAGCAAATATCAGCATTTAAGGACTGCTCATAGAATAGAGTACATTTCTCTGAGGTAAGCACTTTTTAATTATGGAGGGTATTAAATAAACAAGTAGCAGGTATTGGGAGCTTTTTAAAATATCAAAAACAACAAAAAATACTTCTATTGTTGGAAGATCTCAGAATCTTTAAGGGTAGAACTGCATTATTTTTTAACTGAATTTAGAAAAAAGGGTTCTGTTAAAGTCTGGGGTACTAGCCTCCCTAGAGATGAAAGATAAATGAATAATCTTATAACTGGTAAAATTTTGGAAAAAAAATGTCTAACATGAGATGTTTCAAAGTGAATTTTATAAATTTTATTTGGGAATATGCATGTCTATCCATCTTTCAGGGGTGCAATAACTGGCTATGTGAGTTTATATAATTTTAAAGTCACAGATATATTGGAGATAAAGCTTATTTAATTGTGGAAATCTATTCATTATTACTCCTTATAACTAAATGCACTTTCTAGTTCCTTGAAATGCCAGTAAGATAGCAGAGAAATTCGATTTTATAATTCCCATGTTTCATAATCAACATCGTTTACCTTTTACAAATGACTTTATATCACATTGCCTTTAAAAGTTTTCACTAGATATCACACAAAAATTATTAACAATGGTCTCAGAAAAAATAAATGGTGATTTTCACTAAGGCTGCAAAATCTTTGTTTTAATAGAATTGGAATCTCATTCAGGAGATTAAATTTTTAATAACCATGGAAAGAAGAAGTGCTCAAAAGTGGTTTCTGCTAGCATGATTAAACCTTTTCCTGTTTTAGAAAGTGCAATGTAGACCTTCCTCTCAAAGCTGCCTAGGAGAGTTTGTCACTGCTCTGGCTTTAGAGATGGAGGCAGGCGGATTCTCCCCCAACCCTGACTCTTTCCTGTGGCTTCAATGGTCGGGTCATCTCTCAGCCTGCTCAGGCCGAGGAGGATTCACAAAGCGGTGTGCAGGACTTGGAGAAAGGCCAAGAAAGACTCTCCTGTGGAGGGGGCAAAGGTCAGAGCACTGAGTCAGGAAGGTCGGATCCAGAATTAAATGATGAGAAGATTGGAAAGGATGGTTTGGAGCCAGTGAAACAGGGAAGGTTATTCACTGTAAGTGGAAGATGCAGTGTTGCGGGCATCTTTGAATTATTTTAGATTAAGCTCTAAAATAATCAGTTTAGAGTATTTTATTCTGACAAAAGCAGATGCACTTCAAATTGAGTGTTTAAAACTAGGAAGTGTGTGTTTAAGTCATCTTCCCTAGAGTGAAGGTTGGTAGCGATAGATGCTCTCCACCCTGGGCATCGTATTCAAAGAAGGCAGCTGGTAAGCTGGGGATGAAGGCTAAGGAGAGAAAGCTCAAACTGAGGTCACTCCTTCACTATCTGCTGGAAACTGGGGACACCAAAGGGAAACTTTTAACTTACCTAATTATCGAAGACCCTACTGTCAATCCACAAGGCTTTCAAAGATTTCATCAGGGTCAGGATAAATGCTTCCTGTGCTAAATAAGGTTGAAAATAAAATGGGAACAAGGCATTTGCATTTTTATTGCATTCCACAAGCCATACTTGTTCAATGCTAATAGCTGTTTTCGTTTGCCTTGGTGAGTGCTGTTCCTTCAATCTGCCCACAACATGCATTATTTGTTTCTTAAAATTGCCCTTTCAGAATTAAGCCTTCAAAGAGAAGGTTGCTGTCTTCTGCATTTAAACAGTTTTAAGTGGACTAGTGGTGAAAATTGATGCTTTAAGCTGGAGTTGACTTGGGGTCAGCAGCATGTGTAGTTAAAAAGGACAAGCAGACATTGAAGGAAAGTAGAAAGTCATATTGGGGGCTTTAGAAAGTATGAGTATGTGTGGTGTGAGTTAAAGATGGCTTTTCATTAGTGTTTTTAATATTTAAGAGTCTTGTGAGGGTGGACTGGAATAGATCTTGTCACTTGTCACTTGTCTTCCCATTGTTCATTTTGCTTGAGTGGGCGCCAGTATCATCTCTATTCATTGGGAATGAGGTTCATTATTATTACTATTTTTGGCATATTGAATACACCATAGGTAGCTTGCCAGGTTCTGCCGTGGCTCCAGGTTCATCCAGGGGGTCCATTATTTTTCTATGTCAGACCATCAACCATCCAGGGTCCATGGGGCAGAGCCCTGGGTGTAGATATGACTGTCTCCTGTCTGCCACCTGCCAACACAGCTGGGGACTGCAGTCACACCTCCTTGAGGAGCAGGGAAGAAGCAATACACTGTGGGGCTAGAAAGATAGTACAATGGGTAAGGCTCTTGCCTTGCATACAGCTGACCCAGGTTCATTCCTTGGCATCCCATACAGTCCCTTGAGCTTGCCAGGAGTGATTTTTGAGTGCACAGCAGGAGCTATCCCTCACTGCCACTGGCTGTGGCTCCAAAACAAGCAAACAAAAGGTATCAATGCAACTTTCTTCGTTAGTACCAAGCACTTGCTCAGAATTTTGCGTCAGCAAGTTTTTTCATCCCCAAAAAACCCTTGATTCCTACACTAATGCTTCAGTGTACATGTGGGTTGTGCTCTGATTTGCAAATACTTTTTGATTTTATTCATTAAATTCTACATTAATATGATTTAACTGAATACACATCTATAAGCTACTCCACTCAACATGTCTTAATATTAAAATTCAGTAGCTTTTACCTGATATTTTAAATATCAAAATAAATATCCTGAAGAACGACTGAAATATGAATTAAAACAACACGTGACTGTATAAAATAAAGAAGGGGGGGGCTGCCTAGGGACTGAAAAGTTGGAAAGCACTCCCTGGGAGTGAAACTGGGGAGAAAAGAGCTTCCAGGAGTTTCCTCTGACCCTAATGAAAATCTCTGACTCTAGGACTTTAGATTTCTTTAGGGCATGTTGTTCACACCTGGGCGGTGCTCAGGAGATTCTATGTAGCAGGGAAAGATGCTGGTGTACTATCACTCTGGACTAGATGTTAAATCTCTGTCTCTTGATGTCATGTCAATACAGAATCTGGATCTTTATAGGGATGCCTTTATTGACGTGAGTTCCTTCCAGAAGATCTCCTTTTCAACACCTAACGATATCTTCTCAAATTTTTAAAAAAATATTTGCAATATGAGAGATGCAGTATTTTATAGAAGACATGATAAACTCAGTAAATTTGCTCACATTCTATCTGTAATAAATGAAACAGACCAGGACACACAAAGCCAGGTCAGGAAGCATTTCAGAATGCAGACAGTAGAGTTTTCTCTCCCAGTACTGAGTGCAGTTATGTTTTGATCACTGACTGCAACTTTGGCATGTACTGTCCTGAACTTCACAAGCTGGACAGAAGACTCACAAACAAGCTCAAGCTAGGTGGCCTAATTGTTCACCACTGGGAATCAATACAGAGAGACAGTTCCTGCTGGCACATCTAAATCAACAGGAGAATGGAAATCAGGAGGGATGCAACCAGCGCACAGGATGCAGCTCATTCATCGCGATCACAGATCTGCCCTTTGAAGGACAATTTATTGAAGGGCTTGTGGTCTTTACAGCAGAATGTTTCTCACTGACCCTCACCCAGTGCTGTCCACTCAAATCTCTAGGAAAAAAGCTGGAGAGGAACATATCAGCTAAGGCGATTTCCTTTAAAGTTATTCCACATAAGAGCTTCATCTTTAAAAGCGTTCCTCCTTGTGATACGTGATAAACTTGATGTTTCAGTGGCTAGCATGAAGGACAGTACACGGTGACCTCAACAGGCTGCTTTGTGAAGCAAAATACCTTCATTGGATTAGGATATCTGTGGTTTTCTAAACAGTACAGTAGGTGTATACCCATAGTACTGTGGAAGGGAAATAAAGGAGTCCAATCAGTAAAATAGCTTTGTAGGTCGTCCCTACTGCCATGCGTCATCTGTTAGTGGACTCAATAAAGGTGAGTGCTTCAAGGTATAATAATTAAAGCAGACATTGCTATATCTAAATGACACAGAAAAAAATGGGGGAAAAACATGTCAGTATCAGAGAATGACAACTGTTTTGAGGATAATGTTGTCTAATGTGGTGTGTTTGATGGCTCCCGATACACATTCAAGTTTCTGATCTTTGGGATTAGTCAGGAAGAAGCAGAGCCTTTTTCTCAAGATGTGTGGGCATGGCTGGGTAGATCCTTCTGGCGATCAAATTAAAGCAAATGTGCCTGAGAAGATAGCTGTGTTTGTTCAGTTAATTTGCTTCAATTTAGCATTTTATTAATTTGGGGACTTCGGGTCATTGAAAATAACAACACAGATGCTCTGGAGATTTAGTTGATGGTTAAACATGGTATTTGGAAATGTGGCCTTAAGCAGTTCAGAAATACGTCCTGGGTAGCTTGTGCTGTGGTTGTTGGCTCCAAAGTCGAATATGTGCCGAGATAATGAAGGAAACAGGCACCTGTGTCAATGCTTCAAGACCAAGGGCAAGAGTGATGGAGGGGAGTATTATAGGAGGATTCCCTTATTTTCTGGTAGGATATTGTTGGAGGACATGTTTAGCTAATCTGGGAGTTTTGTTGTTTTGCTCACTCCCAGCTTAATCTTATTTAAGCCAAGGTTCATTCTAATGAGATCTCTCTTCTATGTAAACACTGCTAGAGGGTGTGGCAGTTACAGAAGTCACCTTGATTGAATAACTTCTGACTTATACATCTACTAAGACTTCTATGTTTTCTAGATTGGGCACAGCTCCTCTTTATACCCACTGCACCCAACGCGGGACAGTTAGAATTTACCAGGAGACTACCACCCTGGCTACGCTGAGACTAAAGGAAGACTATAGGAAGGATCATACTAGTTTGCTCTAAGCAGGCGAGAGTGACCCTTTCAGTACATGAGAACAAGATACTCAGAATCACACTGGTGCAGATAATAAGAAGGACCTTGTGGGTACCATCTAGATTACATGAAGCTCATGAAGTTAAGATGTATTACTTTATATCAGCCCCTCTCTCTCCAGTGTTTTACCTAAGAGATAATCTCGGGATTAGTCCTTGGTGTAACCTTTGTTTATACCTGCAATAGGGTGTGGCACTACACTCTGTTTAGGGTTCTTTGTTGGCATGACAACCTCCTGATTGGATTACTTTGGTGTATATAAGGGGCTGACTTGAGGCCCCTTCACCTTTTGCCTTTTGGTTCCTCAGCCTTCAGTTTTTGGCTCCTGGCTTTGGCTTTTGGCTTTTGGCCTTTTGCTCTTTGGCCTTTTGCTCCTTCTTCTGGGTAGGACTCAGCTCGGTTGAGATCCTCTCTCTCTTTGGTGGGAGACTTAGGCTCTTTTGTATGGTCTAAGTTCGGACCAGAGCTAGAGTTTGTTCATTATATTGGATTGCTGTGGAAGAGCTTTTGTACTATTAAAAGCCATTTTTGGAACTGCACCGGATTCGTGAATTTTCATCTGTTCTCCCGGCGCCCTCGGAGGTAGAAGACAACCTCTGTCCTGACACTGTCGGGGACCCCGCGGCGTTCCCCGACAGGATATTATTTTATTGAATTTTTTAAATTTCCTCCCCGTGTACATCTTTGTCTTCTTTCCTACTAGACTAAGCTACTTCAGACCTGCCTATTATCTTTCCCAAACACAAGTAGGCAATGGAGGATCCAGATAAGGTAAATGAGAAGCAAAGTCTTCCATGTGGCATGACAGGGATGCAGGGAGCACAGTTGACCAATGCCTTGTCACTGCAAAGAAACGAAGCCTTCAGACATGTAGTGTGCGATCTATGGCGACACCACCATCTTGTCAGACATGCCACACCACCTTGAAAACACCCATCTTGTCAGACATAGTATGCAGAGAGTAAAGCCATTACCATGGTCCACTAGGTCTTCTCTGCTCCTCAGATCCATATGTGCAGTCCACATAAACACCACAAAACCCAAACATACATTCAAAATGATTGAGGAAAAGTGATAAGACAAAACAAGGAAAGGGCAGATTTGATTTATGTGATAACAGTGTTTTAGTCCTTTAATCAATAGTATGTGTGAAAAGATATAAATGATATCTTTATCATTGAATCGGTGGCTGAAAATCAGACTGTTTCCATACATATGCGTCACCTTTCCTGGTTATCGGACCCAAACCACTTCTCTTGTTTCACCCCATCAACCTGGAAATCATCAGCAGACACACTGTAAGGAAGGGAATAGAGAACATCCGGTATTACTTTTTGCTTGAGCTGTACACAAAGGTGTTTCACTATTTGATTATGAGAATGAAAACAAAGATAGAATTTAAAATTTTCCAAGAAAATACAGGAAAAAGCAGTTAATTTGGGAAGTGGCAAAAACATATGTAAGCTTATGTGCCTTCTATTTGTGTAGATTTTTCTGTTACACTGCAGACAGATTTTATGCAGTAGACATACTTGCAATACCAAACAGATTAGGAAAATGGCATGATAAGGAGTAATGAAAGAAAAAAATAAAATGCGGTAAATGCAGTAATCAAGAAAATAAGTGAAATGTGATCTTGGAAAATACATAGCCACCTTCACATATTTTATAGTTATTGCAAACTCAAGAGAGAATCACCTGAGTTTTCAGCCCTGGGTGTGGTGACTGAAAAATAAGACCCATGTGTACTTGGAATTAAAGAATCCTAGCGACAGGAGTGGGGTCACACATTTCTGATGGAGCAATGTAATGGAATTTACTGATATGAAGGTACTGAAAAACAATGGTGGCTCTGGTCCCAATGTCAGAGCAGAAATTACATGCAGAATGTGTTTATGGGGTGACTGTTGGTGACTCAGGAATGCAATAATGTGGATGAGCAATGAATCTGGTTGGGATGGGGGCTCTTTCCTTGACTATATTAAATTATTTTATAAGCTGAATGTGTAGTAAAATATCATGTTCTTATGATATTCCACTTCATTTTCCTACAGTGAATGCATTTTTACACCCTTCTCCAAGAGCTAAATACTTTATGATGGCAAAAACTCCAATGACATTTCAGAGGTGCTGACATCTTATAACTATCAGCAACTCACAGTATTATGTATTATGTTAAAATTATTTTCCAATTGAATGTACCCTAAATATTTGTGACAAAAAAACGGATTAAAGTGTATCTTGAATGTACCCTAAATATTTGTGACAAAAAACGGATTAAAGTGTATCTAAAAGAAGACACAAACAGAAATCACTGTATTCTTTTTCAGAAATTGTCTAACAGGTGGTGTGGGGAACGCCGCCGAGGTCCCTAACAGTGCCGGGAAGCGAGTTCCCTTGTACCTCCAAAGCCGGGGGGGAATGGATGAAGACTCAGGAATCTGATGCAGTTTTAAAATGCTTTACTTATCACAGGTTCAGGCATACAGGTCAGCAACAGGAAAAACCGGTGTTTAGGATTCCCGGCTAGAATCCCAGCCACGTGTAGGCCAAGATGGTGACCACTACGTGTTAAGGCCCTGTATAAAGGAGACAAAAGACAAGACTCCCAAGAAGAGTGCAAGCCCCAAAAGAGAGCCCTAAAAGAGAGCCCAAAGAAAGAGAGCAAGAGAGAGGAAGCAGGCTGGTTTTATACCCCTGCAACTCAGACCTCCCACTATGATGGGAAGCAGGAAGGATCAAATGCCCTTAGATAATTTCTCCCAGCACCTCACCTATTATATGCTAATGTTTTGAGCCAAGATCTGCCTGGAAATGCCTTTATAGGGTAGAGAAGGGGGGTTCTGAGATGGCATGTCTCTGTACCAAGGACTAATACTAATGCCAGTTAAATATTTCTCCAAGCCTTCACAAGAGTCTCGTCTACTTCACGGTAGTTTTATATTTTAGTTGCCTTTGAGTTATCAGGGAGCCATGCTTTCTTGCTTGGAGGCAAATAGCATTTCTCTCTGGTCTAATTACTTAGAGATCCAATGTGGCCAGGCAAATATGCTGGTAAGATCTAGCTAGTCTCACGATAATTGTGGTAGCATGAGAGGATATTTATACCAGCCAGTATAGAATACGTGGTCAGATAAACTGCCACATTTAGACTACCCCCTTATCTACTAAGTGACCTGCAGGAGGCAATCCAGGGCAGATTCAGAGGCTCTTAGAGGAGTCCTTCAGCAAGGTGGTATTCTTTTTTTTTTTTGGTTTTTGGGTCACACCCGGCAATTCTCAGGGGTTTCTCCTGGCTCTACACTCAGGAATGACTCCTGGCATTGCTCAGGGGACCATACAGGATGCTGGGGATCGAACCCAGGCCAGTATGGGCAGGCCGCGTGCAAGGCAAATGCCCTACCCACTGGGCTATCGCCTCCGGCCCCTGGTGGTATTCACTCTTACATGCATGAAAGGACAATGGTTTGTGAGATTCCCTACCAATGCTTTTATTTGATAAATACTTAGAGAGTAAAAAGAGAATAAGGAAGACTAAAAAATAAATGAAGGCTCTAATTCAGAGTTGGTCTGTGTGTCATTCATTACATGATGTGTGAGCGAACCTCTCCCTATAGCTTAATCTCCTTATTTCTTTTCTTCCTGCGTCACTGTACCTTTCCGCAATCATGACTTTTACTCTACCGTTCTTTCTCCTTAAATAAAAACCCTGAACATGCGTCTGAACAATGTACCTATATTTCCTTGCACATCTTCCTATTCCCTTCCATTGCATACTTTGTTTTCCATCTCTGATGACACTCCTTGTTTTGGAATGTTGTTTGGAAAATGATTCATATCCAAAGGCTGAGAGCAGGGAGTATAAAGGCAAAATTTGTTTCAAAATGCCATTTTTGTGATCTAAACCTCTTGTGTTTCCAAATCAGCAACTTGGGGACATAGGGACCATTGAAGTTCCGTTCACAAAAGTCAATTGCTTCAAAAGCTGCTTTGTTTTCTGCTTCCATGAATGACTTGACTAGTAAATTACCTTCTCCACACTCATACGCCACAGTCACATTATCCAGACTGCAGTGTCATCTCACTGAATTCCCTAAGCAGTCAGAAGCCATTTATCTTTTTGTCAAGGGAGTAAACATTAATTTTAGTTAAGTAAGAAGATGTATTATAGAATAAAATTATACAAAAAAAATTTCACATCTTTCTTACTAATATGAAATATAGATACTTCTGGACTTGAAATCTCCTTGTCTCATGAAGATAATTTGACTTTTTTCATTCAAAATGTCAGAGATTCACTAAATTTTGTTGTAAAATATAAAATCAAACAGGTAAATGTGAATATTTTCTAAACCAGGTAGCACTTAAATTGGTTTACATGAAAACAAATCATTCAAATACAGATTTCAGAATATACTTGTTGTTTGCTGATTTGCTTTTTTTTTGTTGGTTTGGGAGCCATACTCGCAAAGCTCAGGATTACTCCTGGCTCTGTACTCAGGAATTACTCTTGGAGGTGCTCCAGGGGCCACCTGAGTATGGTGAGGGGATAAACCAAACCAGAATTGGCTGAGTGCAAGGGGAGAGTGTTACTCACTGTACTATTGATCAAGCACAAGAGTTTCGAAAATATAATTAACATGAATTAAGAATTTAGACTTAATATTAAATGTATTTATTATGCTTTAAGGGCAAAAGGATAAATTTTCTTATGAATAGCAATATTTAAATATAATTATGGTTTTATAGGGTGCAAAGGATGTGTACTATAAAGGTTAGATATATTTTAGAGGGAAAATTCAGTAAAAGAAATTGTTTACATATTGACTATATAGCCCTTAATGATTCCGAATATTGCACATTGAACTGAGAGCAGTATTTCACTTTGATTAGATGATTTAGTCACGAAAAAAACTATAGAAATGTGCACATCTTTACTACTTGAATTAGTTCTACCACATTTTATTGTTCTCCTGGAGAGTCTGATTTCTACTTTTACTGGCTTCTGGCATTGAGCTCATGTGCACAGGTACTCTAGGAAAGATGCCACACTGCCTTTAGAATTAAATATGGAGCCCAGTGGTATGCCAAAGGCTTTGACTACTGCTATTGAACAATTAGTACACTGTCAAATCACGAACAATATTTTAAATCCTAATAATCTAACATTCAATTCCATTGCAATATGAAAGACCTAAGTTTCAATCACTACTTGTTCACAGGCTATTTGTCAGAATTTAAGATACATATATAATATATATATATATACATATATGTATGGCACATATATGTATAAATATGTTATATATACATATATTTCCTCTAATATATATTATATATGTTTCTAGATGATTATTACTCTCATAAAAAAGAAAAAGTACTATATTTCATCACTATCACTATCACTATCTTCCCGTTCATCATCTGTTTGCTAGAGTGGGCCCCAGTAATATCTCCATATGTCCTGTCTCAAGCTAGTAGAACCCAAAGGCATCCGCTTGCTCCAGGAACATAAAAAGCCTCAAACTATTATATTAGGTCATGGGAATGACCTAATATAAATGTTACTGGTATTTGGCATATCAAATACAACACGGGCAGCTTGCCAGGCTTGCCGTGAGGGTGGCATACTCTTGTAGTCACCTCTAAATAAAGCGATTATTGATGAACCGCGCAGCCACTAGAGCCGGGCTGTGATAGTCTGGTCTGCTGGGTGGAGTTGTGACGAGAGGGAAGTCTGGATGTGGAAAATGGCAGCCCCCATGGAGTAGGGGGTCATCTGGCTTGTTGTGAGGCTCTGAGAACCTGCCATGCCTCCTGGGCGCCTCATGAGCGGCTGGGCACAGGGAGAGCAAGTAGCAGCTCTGCCCCATGTCTGAGAGTCTCTGGTTCAGCATACCTGGGCCGGATTGAAAAAAAAACTGCTGCAGTTTGCCCCCCTACCCCCCCCAAAAAAATAAACACCTTGGGTCGAAGTGATAGCACAACGGGTAGGGTGTTTGCCTTGCATGCGGCCCACCTGGGCTGACCTGGGTTCAACCCCCGGCATCCCATATGGTCCCCCAAGCAACCCCCAGAGTAATTCCTGAGTGCAGAGCCAGGAATAACACCTGAACATTACTGGGTGTGACCCAAAAAGCAAAAACAAATAAATAAATAAATAAAATAAACACCTCCAAACTGGCTCAATGTTGAAGCCAGCTAGGATCCAAACCGGCACCCAATTGTCTCTAAACCACATACTCTTCCCAGATCCCCGTCCTCCGGGTAGCCACGTGGGTCCGTGGAACAGAGGCTCGGCTCCAGCTCCGGCCACCAACCATTCACCTCATCCACCACACCTTTCTGGCTGTGCCCTGTTGGAGCACACACCCTGGTCACTGCTGCCCAGAGCCTCTCTCTTGCCTGGAGCTGTCTCCTGCAGGCCACATTGTGGATGGTAGGAAAACGGTTTGGACCTGTGACTCTCTATGTGGCGAAATATCCTTACCATGAGTTCTATGCTAGCTGGTATATATATTTCCTCTCACACTCCCACAGTCTTGGTAGGACTGGATAAGTCTTACCAGTATCATCTGTCTGCACTGGATCCTCTTTTAAATAGAAGAGCCTCAATGAAATCAGAGAGAAATGCTGTTTTCCTCCTGGCAAGCGAGCCATGGCTCTCAATAAGTCTAAAGGCTAGTACCCAGAACAACCCTGAAGTAAAGAAAAGTATCTCATGGACGTCTGGAGAAATATATATGGCTGCAGAATATTCATGGTATAGATACAGGCCTTTTGTATTAATCCTGATGTACATTTCATCTCGGTTGCCCTTCCCTGCAGAGAGCTATAGGCAGAGAACTATAGGCAGAGAGCTAATTTGCTCTGGCAAATTAGCATTTGAATGCCCTACACCAGGTGAGCTCACCAGGTTTAAGAACCTGAACATGCTAGAATTGGCCCTGACTGAGACCCATTGTTGTGGGCAGGTTGGGGGGAGAGGGGAAGGGGCTGAGCAATAGAAGTTTTCTCCCTTGCTCTCGCCCTGCCGGCTTGGCCCTCTGCACATTTGGATTCCTTTCTGCCTGACCTGTGACTGGTGCACCTGGTTCAGGGTCCAGCAGCCATCTTGGCTTGAGGATTTTAACTCAAGCACGTGACGTGGGCCCAGCTAGGAATTGGAAGTTTGGGCCGGTGCTGGGTTCGATCCCTGGCATCCCATATGGTCCCCTTATTCCTATCCTTGGATTGTAATACCAGAACTTGTGTGAGTAAAAGCCTTTTGGAACTTTGCTGGATTCATGCGTCCCCTTTGTTGCAGGAGGGGTTCTATCCTGCTCCCCAGTACCGTTGGGAAACAGAGCTGTACCCCATCACAGCTCAGCAGCAAAGTGTTCCCCGACAGCACCCCTTGTCAGGTCTGGCGGCCTTGACTGTAGTAGAACAGATCTAGGCTCTCCCCAGGCCCAGCTGACCATGGGGCCCCCAGGAGGACAGATGGGTTTTGGGGAGTGGGGCCCATCACCTCTGGGGGTCCCGGAAGCAGCCGGACGAGACTCGCCCACAACACTAGCCACCAACACTATATTTCATATCGTGGAATTTTTTGAGGACAGAAAATAATGCATGAAATATTGACATACCATAACTTAAATACCTACTTTGATTTCTTTCACAGAAATGCATAGAGATTTCCTAATTGTTGATGCATTTATTTAAGATATTACTGATATAGATGTATTTCTTTATTTCTATGTATTTTATACTTATGATTCTGTTTATTTTCTCTATTCAGACATAAACTAATTGGAAAGTAACCTAATTAAGATCTATAGACTTGCATAGTTACTCTAATGTCAAGCTTCTCTTTTTAGAATTGGTTCACCCAAGCAAATTTTGTTAAGAATTATTTTTCTAATGCAGCCCCCACGGGTGGGGGGCAGAGAATTGAGAAAGGGGGGAGCGGTGTCCCGCGCCCCCCGGGCCCCGCCCGCTCTTGAGGGGGGGGTGGTGGGTTGGGCCCCCCCCCGGGCCCGGCTCTCTAATGAAAAATGAAAAAAATGATAATATGAAGTATGTCTGGATGACATATAAAATCAGATAATGTTATTAAGCACACATTAAAAATTATCATAAAATATAATTTTTGGAATTTGTAAGGAATTTTCTATTTTTATATTTGTTGCTTGCACAAACATATATTTAAAATACTTTTCTCCTGTTATACAATAAGGGATAAGATAAATGTCTCCAAAGTGTAAGCATACTAAATCATTCAATTAGTCTTTGCAACACCAGAATATATGCTTCTTTCCTTTATATTGATTTACAAGTCACTACTAATGTATCTGAAATCTGAGAAAGTAAAACAACAAAACACTTTATTTTTATGTTCTCTATAAATGCCATTACTCATAAATTTCAAGATAAAGTTGCTCTGAGTATTATACAATTTAATATGTCACATATCATTGAGGTAAAAAAACTAATAGCATGAGTCATTGGAGATATCTAGGCAAACCTTTCTTATACACAGAGCTTTTAGAGTAGAGATAAAACTATTGACATTATTTTGGCAAGAGTGTGTTATGAAATGTAGTATAAATAATCTTTAACAAAAAGATACATCGGATTTGAAATGTTGTGTACAGATCCTCTACTGAATACAAATACTAGTGAAATTGCATTATTTGTTGGACATCATATATTTCTGAGAATTAACTATATTTAACCAATTTATTATGAAGTGGAAAAGTGTAGAGATGTTTCATTCAGATAGAAGTTTCAAACATATTTTTAAAAGGAGGAAGAAAATATTCATCCGTCTCTATAGGACAAGGAAGCAATATTACAGTTTTGTTTATTACAGAGTAAATTGTGTTCCAGAAGTTTTCCAGATGTGTTCCAGAAGTGTTCCAGATGATGAGAACTGAAGTCCACATACCAAGGTGTGGGGAGGAGAGGGCCTCTATAAGGTCTTTAAGGTTATGTGTGGTCACAGTGTGAGGATGCAGCAACCGGATCGGTGCCCTGTCCGTGTACAAGACACACAGATAACAGAGAGGCATGTGGCAGAGAGTCCATCTTCTACAATCCTCCGACCTTGCCAACGTCCTGATCTGGGGACACCGAGCCTCCAGATCTCAGAGAAAATGAAGTTCTAACTTTTGATCTCAACCGTCTGTGATATTTCATCATGTAAAACCTAGAAAGCTAATGGCATCAGCATTTATTTAATCTGCTTCAGAGGCTTGCATGCTTCTATTCATTCAGAGTGAGCATCGAGGAAGAGGGGACTGATCCCTGCCTTCAGACCAGAGAGATTATTTTTAAAAATCAGGCAGACAATCTGTTCGCTCTCCACCCCGACTCACCAAGCAACAGCTTCTTTCTTCAGCTTCTTTCTTGCTGTGACTGTATCTAGTGCTTCCCATGTCAACTCCAGATCCCAGACACTCTTAAACACGCAGCTTGCCATCCCAGATGCATATTTGGGGCCAGGGGGTGGGTGAGTTACAGTCAGTGATGCTCAGGGCTCTACTCCTGGTTTTGTGCTCAGGGAGCACTTTTTAGTTGGGCACAGGGCACGGTATGGGGTGCTCGGGATTAAAATTGGGTCATCAGTCTATGAGGCAAGCGCCTACCCACTGTACTACCTCTCCAGTCCCAATTCCTGATGATTTCTACCATGCACGTTCAAATATGTTCATGATTACATTCTCCATTTTACATTGTGAATGTCGGACCTGAAGGGAATATGTGTATATGTACGTTTGAGTGTGCATGTGTGTGTGTGTGTGTCAGGGGGTGTGGGTTCACCATTACATTTTCACAATAGGTGTAACAGAAGAATTTCTGAACCACAGAGCTTCCAGGTTCTATAGAATCCACAAATTTTCTCACTCAAAAAAAATTGGGATATAGGAATTCAGATATGCTAATTGCATGTATCAGCTTCCTACCAGAAGCACCAGTGGGTGCTTCCCTTCTAGGATGGAAGCTGGCCCTTAGACACAAGGCCTGGAGACTACATAGTCCTTTCTGGGGTCTACACTGGGTGTCAGACATTCGACCCGAAGCACTGTGTTGCCCTTCCTTGGACGTACACTGGGCATCATACATGGGACCTCCACTGAGAGTTCAGTTGGTAACAAACATGGCTCTGTATCCGGATTACAAACAAGAGCCAAGGAAACTGGCTGTTCTCTCAAGTTACTTTGTATCCCCACTGTCACAGAGATCCATTTAGTCTTAGACTGGGCTTCATTTTTACTTGCAAAAACCCCATAAAGCATTTCTTAAAAGCATCCTTCCTTTGGTTGTGATGGTACAGATCAAATATGACATTTGGGGAACATTCCCTTTGGTCCTAGGAGGAACGAAGAGAAACGATCTGTGCTTGTCAAAAGAAGTGCTTATTTTAAGGCTACAAAGGATTGTACTCACCAAAGACTTTTCAAGAGGAAAAGATTAAGGAGTAGTTATGCCCAAGTTCTTATATTTGATGGTGAGCAAATATCATCATGGATGGAAGGAACAGAGCCACCATAAAAAGGTCTGCAACAAGAATAACTCAGCTTGAAGTTTTCACTTCAGATGCCTGGGAAAGCAAATTTGAGAACTTTAGCAAACTCATGGACTTGTAGAAGCCAAGAGAGATTAAGTAGACTATAGTCAGAAATTCAAGAACCTCTACAGAGAAGTTGCAATTACTCTTCACATCACACAATTCAACCGAGCAAGTACTTGACCGAGTGTGTGGAGAGAAAGCACACCGCTTACAAGAGAATCTCCAGACATGGAAAAGCATGCAATCAGCCACGGTTAAGGGTAGGAAAATGAAGGAAGTTCAGAGAATAGAATGATGTTAAACCAATCCACAACAATATGGACCCAAGGAGGAAATGATCCATGAACTCACTCATTGCAGAATGTCCTGCCAATGAAAACAGAACTACTGGGCACAGCACAGAAAGTGCCTCAGTGCAGAAGTAGAGATGAACCTAGGTAGAGAGAGAGAGAGAGAATGACCTGAAGAGCTGAAGGCTCACAGCGATCCATGCTTTGGTCTTTTCCTAGAGCTATGGCCAACAAAGCCCATGGAGACATTTTCAAATATCTCTGAAATGGAGTCTCATACCAAAAGGAAGAAAACTTGAGAGCTGTCCGTCTCTGGATTGCATGTAGATAGGTGAATAGAAAGGCACAGGCAGGACAGCTCAGGAGAAATTGGGTCCAGCCTAACTGTAATTCGGCTTGGAGACCTTCCCCTCGCCTCTGCCAGGCGCTCCCTCCCTCTCTAGACAGCCTAAAGTGTGCACATACTTATCCTCTTCTCTGAGACCAAATCTGACTTAAAAGACATGAAACATACAGAGGAGCTTAATAAGACAAAGTTTCCTTTCCAATGATCTTTAGTGTCTGTGTCTTACATTATTCATTTTGTTTCTGAACTTCCTTTAGGACTGTCCTTTATTTCTACTTTCTTCCTCTTCTCTCTCTTTATCTTGTCCTTTTAGGTTACACCCAGCGACGATGTGCAGAGGTTACTCCTGACTCGGCACTCAGCATTACTCCTTGGCAGTGCTCAGGAGACCACATGAAGCCCGGTCAGCCATGGGCAAGGCAAATGCCCTCATTTCTGTACTACCCCACCTGCCATAATCTTTCCATCCTAATCCCATTTTAATACACTCAAGAAACCTACTGACAGAATTTATAAACCTCACCTCTTAAAAAGGATGCTAAATAGTTTGTTGTTTGTGCCTGTGATTCTGGGAATGAGTGTGACTGTTCACAGTTAATGGGAAGCTCAAAATGAAAACACGACCACTGCTGGCGGAAGTCAGAGGCTTACACAACCAACCTTGTTTACAAAACAGAACCAAGTTTGTCTTTACCTACAAAGGGACATCTAAAATGAATACATCCATGTTGTTTCCTCAAATGCTACAAATAAAGATCTTTGTCAGTTTATCTCTACAAAATCCATTTGTGTTTCTCAGTTATTCTTTCAGCTTTTATATGAGAATGGACTGTGTTTAAACAAAAATACCTTCTGGAATTTTCTTTTGTTTTTACAAGCCAGAGAAATAACACAATGGATAGGACCCTTAGTTTGCACTTGACAGATGCCAATTCAATCTCCAGCATCCCATATAATGCCCCCAAGCACCACAAGGAGGAGTAATTCCTAGCTCAGAGCCATCTGTGGCCCCTGGTTCTCACTAGCTTTGGCCCCAAGCCAAAGCATCAACAAAAAAAAATCTCTTGTTGAAAGTTTATTATTTATCTTTCAAACTTTGATCCTTAAAAGTTGAGACTCAAAACTTGAAATGGTATTGGCAGTGCCACCTTCCCATAAATTCAACATCTTAAAAACTTATTTAAATCCTAAACTGAAAGAGACAGAAAAATGACCTTTCCAGCAGGCCATGTCATTTCTCAACTGGTGTTATTTTTGTCAGATCATTTGATCACTTGATCACTTGAATCCTGTTATTCATCGATTTGCTCAAGCGGGCGCCAGTAACATTTCCATTGGACCCTATCACGTGCCAATGTAGCCCAATGGCATCTGGTTGATTCAGGAATATGAAGAGGCTCAAACCGTTCCTTGAGGGTCTTGACAAGGAAGTCTGACCATCTTGTAGGTGGGCAGCCACATGATCTTTTGACATCCCATGGGATCCAGTCCGTAACGGCTCTAGTCCAGCGGTTGCCTCCAAATCGCATTACATGTCCAGCCCATCTGATTTTCGATGCCTTGGCAAACGAGACAGCATTACTTATTCTAGGAATAGCGATGGAGGTCAGAACTCCAGATTCCTTCTCTCACTTGAGTGAGGCGTGATATTCCAAGCATAGCTCTTTCGATTCCTCTCTGGAAGATCCGAATAGCATTCTCATCCTGCTTTCGTAGGGCCCAGGTCTCTGAGGCGTATGTTAATGCAGGAAGAATGGTGGAGTCAAAGAGATGTGCCCGGAGCCGGAGGTTCTTTGTCCTTTTAGCTATTTCTTCGGTGCCTTTGAAGGCATTCCATGCAGCTCTCTTCCTCCCTGCGCAGTTCAGGTTTTAGGTCATTCATCATGTTGACTTCTCGACCTAGGTACACATAACTGCTGCATTCAGAGATGTTTGTTCCATTAGAGTGAATGGGGCCTCTGGAACTAATTCATTTTTTCATAAACATGGTTTTCTTTAGATTCAGCTGTAGACCTATCATTGATTTTGTCAGATAATTTAAAAAATAAATCTGTGTATATTCCAATTTAAGTATCTATTTTTTTAAATGATTTAGATGTTTATATACATTTCAAGTGATTTTTTCCAAAGGAGTAGCTTGACAAAGTTTTCAAATATGCAAAACAATGCATTCTGCATGGTTTGCCCTGACAGCAGAAAACGAGCGTGAGGCGGGGATTGAGTCTGCACCGTTGACCCTTCAGTGGGTAGAGATATCATCAGATCACTTGCTGACAGATCAGGTCACATGCTGTCTCATCAGGACAATCACATGCTGACAGATCAGGTCACATGCTGTTTCATCAGATAACTGGCTGACTGATCAGTTCAGATGCTGTTTCATCAGATCACTTCTGTTCATTTTGTTGTACTGTCTGATCAGGTCACATGCTGTCTCATCAGATCACATGCTGACAGATCAGGTCACATGCTGTTTCATCAGATCACTTGCTGACTGTTCAGTTAACATGCTGTCTCATCAGATCACTTACTGACTGGTCAGGTCACATGCTGACTCATCAGATCACATTCACAAGCTGACTGATCAGGTCACATGCTGTTTGAGACTCCAACACTATACTCAAGTTACTTCTTAGTCTTTTCTCCGGGACTTTGACAAATTATCAACACATGTTAGAGAGTCAAAGTGCTGGAGATGACCCTACAACATATGATCACAATCACGATCACGATCTTCCCTTTCATCAACTATTTGCTAGAGTGGGCACCAGTAGTATCTCCATATGTCTTGTATCATGCCAGTAGAGCCAAGGGTACCGGCTTGCTTCAGGAACATAAAGAGCCTCAAACCATTATATTAGGTCATGGGAATGACCTAATATAATTGTTACTGGTATTTGGCATATCAAATACAACACGAGCAGCTTGCCAGGCTTGCCGTGCGGGGAGGCATACTCTTGTAGTCACCTCCAAATAAAACATTTATTGATGAAGCATTTATTGATGAACCGGGCTGTGATGGGCTGGTGTGCTGGGTGGAGTTCTGACGAGAGGGAAGCCCAAATGTGGAAAATGGCGGCCCCCGTGAAGTGGGGGGGGGGGGATTGTCTGGCTTGTTGTGAGGCTCTGCTGGGGTGGTGGGCCAGGGCTAGAACCCGCCATGCCTCCCGAGTGCCTCATGAACGGCTAGGCACAGGGAGAGCAAGAACAGCTCTGCCCCATGTCTGAGAGTCTCTGGACCAGCATACCTGGTCCGTACAATCAAATAAAAGCCTCTATTTTCAACATGCAGAAACACTATTTCTGCTATCAATTGTTTTCAATTTTACATTGCCATTTTCCATTAGGTTTACGGGGAATCAAAAAATGTGATAGTTCATAGCAATACACAGCATTAAAAGGTAAGCAATTTCCATTCCTTCCTAAGGCAAGGCATGCAGGCGCTATTCTAGCCACCCACCTTTCTTAAGAATGTTGATTTTCTTCAACAAGGTAGATTAAAAAAACGACCCCAATGTATAGTAATAACTTGTGATGTTATACATAATGACCCTTCTTTCAAAGTTGTAGGGCTGCAATTGTTTATTAAACTCAGAGTGAGAAAGTGAATCTCAACTAATAAATTACATCTTGAAATAGACACAATTGCATTGTGCCCGAATTACTACCAGTGGTAACTGACACACCCCGAATTTAACTGTACCAGACAGTTCTATCTGTCCCATTGCTGACCTAACACTGCTTCTGTTTCTCTTCATTATGTATTTTAAGGGCCAGGTATGCTGCTACTGGCTCTCACTGTGCCCAGCTGCTCATGAGGTGCCTGGGAGGGATGGCAGGTTCTAGCCCTGGCCTGCCACCCCAGCAGAGCCTCACAACAAGCCAGACAACTCCCCACTCCATGAGGACCTCCATTTTCCACATTCGGACTTCCTCCTCATCACAACTCCACCCAGCAGACCAGCCTTTCACAGCGGTTCATCAATAAATGCTGGATTTTGATATGACTACAAGAGTATGCTACCTGCACAGCAGAGCCTGGCAAGCTACCCATGTCATGTTTGATATGCCAAATACCAGTAACAATTATAGACCTCATTCCCATTACCTGATGGAATGGTTTGAGGCTCTTTATGTTCCTGGAGCAAGCAGGTTCCCTCGGGCTCTACTTTTATGAGACAGGTCATATGGAGATGTTACTGGTGCCAGCTTGAGCAAATCGAAGATGAATGGGAAGACAGTGATACAGTGATGTATTATAAGAGATCTAAACACAGCTCAGCATGACAAGAAAAATTACAAGTCTTATGACAGCCAAGTGTTGCATTCAGGATCTCCTGCAAAACATCCCCAACTACCACTAGCATTGACAGACATGGGGATGGGGGCGTGGCATATGTGTTTCTGTGTGTGTGTGTGTGTGTGAGAGAGAGAGAGAAATGAGGTTAAAAATGTCAGATGCAAGCTCACGACTCTACCTTCTGCACGCTTCCAGCAGGCAAACCCTCCTAAAAAGCACCATGCACTACTCAAATCCTGCAAACCAAACTTGCCAAGGACCTTGTGCAACCATCAAAAACCTTGGCTACATCGCCAGCGACCCCCAATTCAGTTCTGAAGACCAATGCAGCAAAAGAGAAAAAAATATGTTTTAATGCTTTTGCTACAACATATTAAGTTTCAAATTTCAGCACTTTCATTTCACATCATGATAGCTGTAAGATTCCTAAGTAAAGCATAACAACAATAATTGTAATTGTTTAGTTTTGTAAATATTTATCAAAGTATTTAATATTTGTCTTGTTCTAACCTAGCTTCTCATCACATCAGTGTGATCACCTCTGTAATGGTGATATTCTTTCATTTCATTGTTCTTATTAGAATATTGCTCACACATAGCACTTTGGTTGTGCACAAAATCCTTCCTCCCTTCTTTCTTATCTCCATTCATTCCTTACCCTCCATTTCTTCCTGTCTCTTCCATTCCTTCAGCCCCGCAGTCCACTTCCCTCCCTTGTTCTTCCTCCCATCCCTTCCCTTTCTCTCCTTTTCTACCTCTTTTCCAGTTTCTTCCTTTTTCAAGCAACACACAGTTAGCTTTTATTTACGTAAACATACAGTGCAAATCTATTGTAAGATTAACACTTGGTTTTCTTCTGATCTTTGAGTTAGAATTTTTTAGTCTAAGTTATGTGACTATTTGTCCACAAACCAAAAAGCCAAAATGGTTTAATACTAACCCAAACTATTTGGGGTCTGGGCAGTTCTGTCTCTAAATGGAGGCATAATAAATGGAGGTAGTCTGACCTTCAAAAAATCTTTTGAGATCAAATTCCTTGTACATTTTCTAGGTTGACAGAAAATATGCTAAGGAGAGATTATATTTCTATATACATTAAGTTCTAAAAATACTTTTTTTTCTATTTATTGTCAAGTCAGGTAGAGACTAGGATAAAATGAGTGAGCAATGAGCTTAAATTAAGTAGTTATAAGTATTGATGATGTAGACAGATGCAATTTATTGAAGTAAATATGGAAAAATTGAAGTTAATGAAGAGCATTTGTGATAAACCAATATGGAAACTTCACAATAGAACAGAACCTGCCCTTACTTGCATTTGCATTAAGCTCACATTTCCTATAGCTTGGTACACTTGGTCTTGTACTTATTGATCCAAATCTCTCTCTCTCTTTCTGTCTTTCACACACACACACACACACACACGCGCGTGCACACACATGTCACGTGCTCCTCCAACATCATTCTCACTAGTTCTCATTCATCCTCCTTTATTTGAATGCATCTTATCAATTAGGAATAATACCTGCTCTCCTTGGGTTTCTCTAATATTCTAAACCCTTAATTTTTCCCTCTTAATTGAATCTCCATGAAATAGAAACTTAGAAAATGATTTATATTTAAGTTTCAGTCATATAATATTCTAACACCAATCCCTTCGCAGTGTACTTCCCCCCCCCTGCTAGTTTTCTTTACATCCGGCATATGTCACCCCCACTCTGGCTTCAATTTCCTTATGGGATATATCCCAAAAAATGGAACTCGGGTGGTCCTTCTCTGTGACTCATCTGAGGAATATCCATTGAGTGTAGCCCAGGTGAGCACATTGTTATACAGAAAGAAACTGCAATGTGTCAGTCCAGGCATCTGAACAGCATCTGTGTTGAGTGGGTGTGTTACAAGTAATATTCTAGGGGATTGGTTTGTGGGTCACACTGGGAAGTTCTCAGGTCTTATTCCTGTCACTCAGGATCACCCCTGAAAAGGGCTCAGAGGAAAATAGGTTGTAGGTTGGTTATGAATATGGCACGTGCCTTAATCCTTGTCCATTTCTGAACAATAATTCTACTTCTTTACTACTACTATTGTCATTGTTGTTGCTGCTGTTGGCTTAAAATTCCTTCTCTGAATAAAAGATTGAATTTTAATCATGGTTTGTAATTATTATTCAGGTGTCTGACTCCATGTTGTGGAAAATTTGATAATGGAACAGCCTAGCTGTATCTGCTGTTATAGAAAAGCAATTATTCTGACTTCCAAATAAAGCGAAAATATACAATAGGCTTGTGTCTATGTTTCAACCAGTTTTGACAACAATAATGGCATGTGCTGTCAAAAAAAAAAGGTTAGCACCATCCCAAAATAGTTTTCTTGCCATTTGGGTTGATTTGTCTGTCAACATGATGAGCCAATTGTGCAAGAAGAATAAGTATTTGGGCAGGGGGAGCGAGTATGCCCCCCTCACAGAGTCTGTCCTATTATGGTGTTAAGCTGATAAAACTGCCTAAAGTCTTCTGTGTTGGTCAAGTAGAGTCCATATTTAAAGAAAGGAAACCAAAGGCCAAGGGAGTTACTTAAACAGAATGTAATGCTGAACATTCTGGTAATAATGAAGCCACACTGTTGAAATCTATATCTCTTTACTGCACATAAGTACGATAAAGGAAAGAGAACTAGAATGTTGATGCTTATTATCAATTTTCTCCAACAATTTTTTCATACATCATATCAAACTCCATACCAAAGTACTCATGTACTAATTCAGGCTGCAACCATGAAAGGGAAGGTTCACATCCTTCTGTAAGGCACACACACAAAATGTAGCAAATTATTTTCTAAAATAGCCCAAAGCGGTTCAAGTAGTTTCAGATTGCTTCGGGCACTTTTAAATTCCTAAACTGACAAGTGTTAGAGAATTTAGCTGTAATCATCATTCCCATTTAAAAAATGTTAATAGCTGCAAAAAATAGACACTTTCTTCTCATATTTTCATATTTTAAGTGGAGAATAAAATGTACAATGCCTTTCAGAAAATATTTGTCTTTGACCAAAATTGTTAAATAGTGTTGAGTAGAGCAAACAAACAAAACAATTCTTCACACAATACTGAGTCTAGAAGGTCTAACTTTCTTAAACAGTAGCACTCGGGAAACATCCACACCAGAAATTGCATTTTAGTGAAAATGATCATTTATAACTTTGGGCAGATTTCTGGGAGAAGACTTCCATTAACTCACTAAGAGTCACAGAGAATGTAATGACTCTAACCTATATGAACCTGATTCATTTGCAGAAATTACGTTTCAGACTGTGTGCTAGATCCACTGTAGCTCAGAGTTGAAAATCAGGTGCTAGATTTTCCATTTTCATGGAAAACAAAGAAGCTGAGTACTGATGAGTTAAGACTTGGGAATACAGTGCATGGCAGAAAAAGGAATTTTTTCTATTTTCTTAGCAAAAGTTGGGTGTTAAAGCACATCTCCTTTAATCTGAGAATATTCTGGAGAAATGATCTTTCATATTGAGCCTGAAATACTGATACCACACTCAGTAGTCAGCTACTCCATTGTTTCGGAGTGACAATCCTTAATTTTCCTTTCTCTTCCCTCTTCAATCTCAGTCAAAACCTTCCATCTTTTAATTTCCTCTCATTATTTTATGTCTGTCTTATGACACACTTCTGAATAATTTTGGTTCCTTTCCCAAGGATCAGATCATCAAAACACAGAACCTGCCATCAACACTTCACGGATTGATTTTTCTATTTAAAAATCTCTGGTACCTCCAACTGTTGTATTAATAACATACCACTTAAAAAGCAAACTTTATTTCAAACCCCACGTTTTTCTTACAAGTTTTCACAGGTATGAAACTGAGCAGTGAGCCTGAAATTTAAAATATGTGCATACAAAACTAGAAAGACTTTTAAAGCTGAGAAAAAGAACTGAGCTCCTGACAGCGCCTGATCGCGAGGGTCCCATAATTATCAGAAGAAACACGGTCTTCCTTAGGCTTCCACTGTATGGTGACGCTTTTCCCATTCCCCTGTTATGACACGGGTCCATGAGGACCTCACTGCTAGCTGGCGGCTGAGACACGACTCCTGAATAGGTGCTTGTGTCCTTGCCCGCATCTTCTCTTAGACTCGGAGATCCTGTGAGTACTTGTTGCTTCCTCTTCCTCTTGCGTTGATGGCCTTCAATGATTCTCCTTCCATCGCCAGGAAACGGCTCCTTCTTGTGAAGCAAGATTCCTCTTCCTAGTCCCTGACCCTGCTTTCTTCCTTCCCGCTCTGTCCAGCCCTTGGCTTCCTGGCTGTGCTGAAAAAGGTGAGATCCGTTATGTTTGCACAGAGTTATTCAGTTTTAGTACTCCTCCATTTGAGCTAAGTGAACCCTTTGACAGAAGAGGTTTCCCTGTACCTCTGGCCTCTACACACTAGAGAAAATAACCAAATTCTGTTGCAAATTATAACCACCCAAAGTCTACCCAGACCTTCCCAAACGCCTTTGGGGTCAAAGGAAGTGAAGAACCATCCTTTTCAGACCTTTGCGTTGGTTTTCACTGGACTCTAGAACAGTTAGTCTCACTTTCCTCTGGAATTTACCCCAATACCATGCTTTCTTTGAACAGTTCCCAGCCACAATAACTAAGCTAATGAACGATCATAATTTTATATTCGTTTATTCATTCTGTTTTTCTTTATACCTGGAAATGATTATATATGTATATGTATATATATATATATATATATATATATAATCGTTATATATCACTGTATCGCTGTATCACTGTCTTCCCATTGTTCATCGATTTGCTCAAGTGGGCACTAGCAACATCTCCATTAGTCCTGTCACAAGCAAGTGTAACCCAAGGGCATCTGCTTGTCCCAGGGATGATTTATATAATCATTTTATGTATATAAATATTATATATATATTTCTTTATACCTGGAAATGATTATATATGTGTGTGTGTGTGTGTATATATATATATATATATATATAATATATTTCTGATTGCATAGTTTTTCTCCTCCAACATGAGAAAAAAATAAAATAAAGAAAAAGAAGCAAAATGAAGACTAAATCAGTGTTTATTTTGAGGAAATAATAAAATATTATAGTGCTGTGCTCGCTCAGAAACCACCAGAAGTAATTTCTGGGTTCACACCCAGGGGTGGGTCCTGAGCACCTCCAGATGCATCCTCCAGAAATTTAAATAAAATGTATAATGCTAAGAAGTAATGCATATATTGATTAACTGTTAATATTAGGAAGTTGTTCTTTGTGGCTGCCAATTTCAGGCACAGGGGACACAGTGAAACCAACGGATCTGTTGTGGAAGTGATTCCTGATGTTCCATCATTCTGATCGTAGCAGCAGAGGAAGATGGTTGAAGAGTGATTCAGGCATGAATATGCACCACTCAGACAGGAAATGAACACACATGAAACTCACATCCCAAGTACTCCACTTAATCAAAAGAAAATTCTATGTCATACCATTAATTGATGCATAAATAAAATAATAATAAATATTCCCTGTTCAGGGTCATGGTCAGATTGATACAGACTGATGATGATGGGATTAGAATAGTCACGGTACAGTGAAATATATATTTATTGTGCCGAATGAAATGAATCATTAGCAGAGAAATTCTTGTAGCCTTAAATCCAACAGGCTTTGGATCTAAGCCTCCTCTCATGCCCACCTCTCTGAGTGTTAAGACTAAAATTCTGTGGTTTCTTTACTATCCTCACACACACCATGTCTAAATTCCAAACACGTTATTTTGAGAAATGAGAGAATTTGGGAAAGGGTTCTGCTTCCCATATGATAGTTTTCTTGCATTCTTTGCACGTAAATCATTTGGTAGACCTATACCAAATCCAGTAAAACATGGAGTTTGGTACAGATCTAGCCAATATTTAGTAAAAATGGTGAATATTTTTCTCAGTCTCATTTATCCATGTCTCATTGTACCCTTCTTCATTAGTGGAATTTCGCTTATGCTTCTTTTCTGATGTATTACTATCTTACTAGTTTTCCATGTTAATCCATATATTGCAAACTTTTTTAGTCTATGTGCAATTCTATTATACAGAGAAATTATTTATAACTCTGTAATTGGTTTATGAAAAGCCTGCAATGAATATGCTTCATTGTATTTGATTTTTAATTTTAGATATATTTTAACTGGAGTGCTTCTGAATCTAAAAGCATATATTTATATAGTTTGTTTTTATTACCAAATTCATCTTCAGAATAACTCACATAATTTCCTAGTTAACAATTTCAGAGAAGAAGTTTTCTTTGGAACATTTAAAAATCTATAAACTTCCTAATATTTTAGCCAAGCAAAGCTAATTTTGTCCTTATGTTTCTATTAATCAGCTTTTGCATATGCTGTTTGCTGTTTATAGACTTTACCTTTACTTTTAAAACTTTATGAAATTTTTAAAAGTACATATCAATTATTTGCTGTCACTTAAAATTGTTTATATATTATCTGATTTTAAATTGTTCATCTTCATTTTATAATGTAACTTAAAATTTAACATTTGATCTTTCCATTTCTGTTATGTTTTATTCATGGAACTAATTTTTAAGAAAACAAATTTTGTACTTATTGTCATTTTCGTTGTCTAAAAATAGTATTTTATTATAAGTCATTTATATAACAAAGGCAGTAGAAATGTATTTTAATCTAGAATATCTTGTTTGTAAGTCAGTACCACATTTAAGTACTTTTAATTTACTATTAATTTTCAAGATTCACTTCATAAAATCTATAGTTTTTAAGTCAAATTTGAAAGTACACTTATATAATTGTTCTCTATGATAATATTGCTAAATTTTTGTTTCTAATAATATCTTGAATGGGGCCTCTAATTACTTACAAGATAATTGTACTTGTATATTGGGTAGCAGTGAAGAACCTTCTGAATTATTTACTGTTACCATTCATTACTCCTCCATTTTGCATTTACTTACACTTTCTTGATCTTTAAATTGTTTTTTTTCTCTCAGGCATTTCTACTGTATGGGTTGACGTTATCATCATTGAACCAACAAGTACCAGGGTATTCTTATATAACATATTCTTGTAAAATTGATTTTTCAGCACAGAAGTCATCTTTTGAAAATTAAAGAAAAACTTCACTGCATATAATTTCCTTTTCAAGGCTTCTTAGTGGAATTTCACTGCCTGAAGGTAAAAAACAGATTCTGGAACAGGACGTTGAAGCCACGCTGGGTTCCGGTCTAATAACCCCACTTATTACAACTACTGCAACTGCAGTTAACTCAAATCCACACTTATTTTCTTACACCCTCAAATTGTCGGATGATTTTCTCACCTCAGAATGTTTATATATGTCTTCCAGGTTTGTGAAATATCAAACTATTATCTCTGTTTAAACCTTGTTTTCCTCAGGTGTTAGCCTAAAGGTCAGTAATTTGAAGATTACCTGGGTGATACAATCTAAATTTATTCTTTCTCATAATTCTTTTGAAGGTCACATGTGCTCTTCTTTACTATTACTTTTGATAAAAATACTTGAAAGATCAAACATTTCTGGATATCAGTTTACTACTTACAATAATTAAGACCTTTATGAGGACAGGCATTTTTCTGTTTCACTTAACAGTATAGCCTAAAACTCACATGGGAGAAAAGTCTAGTATATAGGACACACTTCAGTAGCAAAGCAATTTGTCAAAGTTTAAAAAAACTGTGCTTAAAATAATCACTAAGGGCATATATTATTTTAATATCATAAATGCATATGGGGAGCTAAAAACTTTATGTAACATATTTGACAGCATTGAAATGTCACAGAAACATAACTAAGATCATGTCTTAGTGTTTTAATGCCTTAACTTCTTTAAGTACAATAGACCTAACGCATGTAACGTAAATGATGAAATAACTTCACCTTTTTAAAATCACTTATTTCTATTAATCTAGTGATGGAGACATGTGGCAGGCGCGGCTGTGAGGAATGAAGTGAAGAGGAATTTGCCATTAGAAATCGATTTTAAAAAACTGGGGCTGGAGCAATAGCACAGCGGGCAGGGCGTTGCCTTGCACACGCCCGACCCGGATTCAATTCCAGGCATCCCATATGGTTCCCCAAACACCTCCAGGAGCAATTCCTGAGCAAAGAGCCAGGAGGATCCCCTGAGTATAGCCGGGTGTGACCAAAAAAAGCAAAAAAAAAAAAAAAAAAAAAAACTAAATAAATAAAATTAAAAAAAATGAAAAAGAAACAAACTTTGCAACTTTGCTGACATTTACTACCCGAAGAACCTGGCCATCCTAAAGAAGAATTCAATTTTTCTGTGCAATTCATAGCACATTTTTCCACCCCCTTTTTTAGGCCGGTGAAGTTCCTGTCAACGCTGCCTGCCTGCGAGCACAACCAAACATGTGTTGTAATAGGCTCATTTGCTCCCCTGATCGCAATACCTTCTCCATAGGCCGGAATCTGCCACAACTGACATGTGCATAATTCCACCAGAAGCCAGTGGCAGTTTCACATGATTAAAGATGGCACAATCAGGGTCACACATACATTTTCATGCAAATGTGCCTGAGAAAATAGCATACAATACATTATGTAAACATATTTAGAATGAATAAACAATTTCAGCTAAATTTCCAAACATCTGTTCTAGCTCATGGGTGCACCACAAATTTACATACCTAACTCTCCTAGCTCTATCAATAGGGCTTAATTTTGCTCTCATTATTAGATCAGAGTAGACTTTTTAATTTCCCAAATGCACGAGCTCTGTAATACAGACAATACCTGTTACCATTTATGAATTCCTACCGCAGTCCTTCAACGTTAGAACTCCTCCTAAAGGTTGGCTTTTGACTTAGAGGCTTTCTTCTTTCTTCTTTTTTGTAGAAGAGAAGGGCGCAGCATGTTTGATGATTGATGCATTTTATTCACATTCCATCCAATGTATGTGTTATCAAAAATAATTTGAGACTTGACATATTTGCATACGTTTACTTCCAGCTCTATACAAATGGCAGACATTCTAACTGCAAGACACATAGCTACCCACTCTGAGAAACATCCTGCCATGTACCATATTTACCCCAGAGATCGAGCATTAGTGTCCTTGCTTTGATTTGTTTTCTTTTTAATTTTTATTTAGCTTGGTCTTCCGTAATATCTAATGGTCTGCCAAAATTCATATGAATATATATGATCTAAGTCAAAATGCAATATCACACTTTAAAAGCAAAGCTTCAACAAAAGTCCTACAGAGTTTCATCTGAGCAGAGTAATGAGCCTGTCCTCATCCCATAAAGAAATCATGGAGCAGACAGGGAAATGGATTCACTTCAGTGTGTGAACACCTCCACCTAGGAAGTGGTGGTACCCCTGGGGACTACAACAACAAAGGAAAGTGGACTCAAATATGTTTTTCCTAGGATTAAAAATTCCTAGTTTTAAAAATGTGTGCATAGATATCTCAAAATCTATTTGAAAAAATGAGTAAAGTGTAGAAGAAAATGACATAAAAATATACCACTTTAATGTAAAATCTATCTTGCAGTAGGTACTTAATATCTACCAGGTACTTAAGCAGTAAATGTAGGAAGGGATACATTTACTAAATTCCTTTTCTCCTAGGGAAGCATGAATTCTCCTTTTACTTAGAATCCTATAATAATATTTGTTAATAAAATTTACTCCATTAGAGTTCTTCTATATACTTACTGATTCGTCACCCAAGGATATTGAAATATTTTTCTTTTTTCCCATTTCTCTTTACATTGCATTTAAAAAAACTGAAAACGTTTTTAAAAAGCCAGAGTCATAAGCCATTACTTTGAGATACTCTTCTTTCCTGTCACTCAGATAAACAGGGCAGAGTTGCTACCAGTTCTCCCTGTGTTCAACTGATCATGAGGCACCCTAGAAATAAGGTGGGTTCTAGCCCTGGCCCACCATCCCAATAGAGCCTTGCAAGAAGCCAGAGGAACCCCACACCATGACAGTAGTCATTTTCAAAATTTGGACTCCACAGCTCTTCAGAGCTCCACCCAAGAGAAAAGCCAATCTCTCCCGTCGTGCGCTCATTAGTAAATGCAAAAGATGAGAGCCTACTACTGAGAGTATACCACCTTCATGGCAGAGCCTGGCAATACCCATGTCGTATTTGATATGCCAAAAACCAGTAACAGTTATAGACCTCATTCCCATGACCTGAAAGAATGATTTGAGGTTCTTCATGTTCCTGGAGCGAGCAGATGCCTTGGGCTACACTAGCACAGGACAGGATGCATGGAGATGTTCCTGGTATCTGCTTGAGCAATTGATGAACAATAGGAAGACAAGTGATAAAAGTGATGCTCTTCTTTTTAGGCCTCTCTAGACATAGTGAAGTCCATGCACCATGAAGCATTTTGTCTTATTAATTTATTTTCTTGGAGTTGTAGTTGAAACCCTTTCTATATAGAAGTCAGTTTTGGCTTCCCCTTAGCAAGCCATGCTCTTACATACTACTTTTATCATCTGTGTTTTTAGGAAAAAGACATTTCCTATTATTAATCTTGGTAATTCAAATATTTCCTCCAAAATCTCAAGTTTACCTTTCTGTTGCTATAAATAAGATGTAAATTGAGATATCTACTCAGCCTATTTAGATTGAAAGCAAAAATAGAAGGTAGAATCCAGAATTTCAATAATTTTTCCATTTTCTGGAAAAAAAAAGAAAAGAAAATTTTCAGTATACTACACTGGCATAGCTATTTCTGTAGTCACTAAGAACCCTTTACAGTGCTCCTTTGAGACAAATTAAGCTAAACAGTGATGGGTATCTTAAACTTCACTTTTATATTTATTATTTAGGTAAGTCATATGTCTAATTTAGAATCAAAGTTTTTTTTCATTTCAGTGATTACTTAATTTATAACACCTATTATAAATTAAGTGGTGCCTCAGGAATTATCTCCACCAGAACTTGTTTAAAAAAAAGCAGATAAACCAACGCCATTCCTTATAAGCATGTAGTTACAGCCTTAATAGACTCCATACATAACAATCTAATTTCACATTAATAATTTTATAACCTGTATTTGAACATATAATACATGAAGTATAGTGGTTAAAGCACACTAATCACCATAATAGACACATTTTTCATTGTGATAATTTTATTACAAAGGTCACTTCTAAAATAATAACTTGTATGTAATAGATTTTTAAGGAATATGGGAACAATCAGTAAAATTTGAATGTAAAGAAAGTTTTGAAAGATATTTGAAGGACAATTTTGACAGTAGAACTCCCCAACTGTAATAATCTGTCCCACAACTGTGCTCATAAAATTGTGTGCAAACTCAACCAAAGATGTGATTTAAGGAAGTTATTGATATGATTCAAACACAGTCCTAATAAAATATTTATAGTTTATTTTTGTCAGTGAGTGGCTTTTATACTAGAATAATTAAAAAGAGAAAGTTTTTCTATATTACGTGCTTCTAAATATTTCATAAAAAATAATTTAATGTAGTATTCCCAAATTCACATATTATTAATCTACCAAATATTCACAGCATTATAATCTCAACTAAGTAAATAGAATCAATAGCAGTGTGCTTAAATTTATTATAAACTCTCCTCGTACTATTATTTATTCAGAAACTAATCTTTTAATTCTTTTTTTTATTATTTTTTTATTATACAACAGTGAAACATACAATTACAAAGGTGTTCATAATTGGTTCTTGGTAATACAGTATTCCAGTACCCATCCCTCCACCAGTGCCCCATTTCCACCACCAATGTACCCCTCCCCCCCCCCCCAGGCTGCCTTAATAGCAGGTACCACAGTTTCCTCTCTTTCTCTCTCTATCTCTCTCTCTGTCTCTGCATCTCTCTCCCTCTTCTTTTACACATTGTGGCTATCCCTGCAGATATTTAGAGTTTATCACTTAAGTCTCTTTGTGTATATTCAGTGGTGAGTTTTAATCTGCCATTACCATTTCCCATATTTAGTAAAACACTGGTATCTATTTATATCCTATTAATGAATGCAGTCATTCTATATCTGTCCTTTTCCTTCTGACTAATTTCACTCAGCATGATAGTCTCCATGTCCATCCATTTGCAGGTAAATTTCATAATTTCATCTTTTCTGACAGCCGCATAGTATTCCATAGTGTAGATGAACCACAGTTTCTTTAGCCAGTCCTCTGTTCTCGGGCATTTAGGTTGTTTCCAGATTCTAGCTATAGTGAATAAGCAGAGATGAATAAAGAAGTACAGATAGTGTTTCTGCTATGTGTTTTTCGGTCTCGTGGGTATATTCCCAGGAGTGCTATTGCTGGATCAAATGGGAGCTCAATATCTAGTTTTCGGAGGAATGCCCATATTGTTTTCCAAAAGGGCTGGACCAGTCGGCACTCCCACCAACAGTGGATCAGAGTCCCTTTTCCCCCCACATCCATGCCAGCACCGGTTGTTCTTGCTGTTTTGGATGTGTGCCAGTCTCTGTGGGGTGAGATGGTATCTCATTGTTGTTTTGATTTGCATCTCCCTGATGATTAAAGATGAAGAACACTTTTTCATATGCCTTTTGGCCATTCGAATTTCTTCTTTTTGGAAGCTTCTGTTCATTTCTTCTCCCCCAATTTTTTGATGGGGTTGGCTGTTTTCTTCTTGTGGAGTGCTACCAGTGCCTGATATATCCTGGATATTAACCCCTTGTCAGATGGGTATTGGGTGAATATCCTTTCCCACTCTCTGGATTGTCTTTGTATTTTGGTCACCGTTTCTTTGATGTGCAGAAGCTTTTCAATTTTATGTAAACCCATTTGTTTATCATTGCATCCATTTGCTTGGTCAGTGGTGTGTTGTCTTTAAAGATACTTTTTCGTTTCGATGTCGTAGAGCGTTTCTCCTATGTTTTCTTCGATGTACCTTATAGATTCATGTCTGATATCGAGATCTAGAATCCATTTTGATTTGACTTTTGTGCATGGCGTTAGAAGGAGGTCTAAGTTCATTTTTACACGTAGTTTCCAGTTTTCCCAGCACCATTTGTTGAAGAGGCTTTCTTTGCTCCACTTAATATTTTTTGCTCCTTTATCGAAGATTAAGTGGTTGTATATTTGTGAGTGTGTTTCAGGATACTCAGTTCTATTCCATAGGTCTACAGGTCTGTCTCTATACCAATACGACACTGTCTTAATTACAACTGCTCTGTAGTAGAGCTTGAGGTTGGGGAAAGTGATACCTCCCATCTTCTTTTTCCCAAGGATTGCTTTAGCTATTCTTGGGGTTTTATTATTCCATACAAATTTCAGGAGTGTTTGTTCAATTTCTTTGAAGAACATCATGGGTATCTTTATAGGGACCGCATTGAATCTGTATAAAGCTCTAGGGAGTATTACCATTTTGATAATGTTAATCCTTCCAATCCATGAGCAGGGAATGTGTCTCCATTTCCTCAGGTCTTCTTTTATTTCCTGAAGTAACGTTTTGTAGTTTT
>JAJIBD010002470.1:0-147682 GCA_021461705.1 Cryptotis parvus | reverse complement strand
TTCATTTGTTTCCAGAAATCTTGGATTTCCTGTTTGATTTCTTCTATGACCCATTTGTTGTTCAGGAGTGAGGCTGTTCAGTTTCCAGGTGTTTGGTTTGACTCCTGTTTCTGTGTGCTGGTTAACTTCCATTTTCAGTGCATCATGGTCTGAAAAGATAGCTGACACAATTTCTATCTTTTTAATTTTATTGAGGTATGCTTTGTGGCTTAGCATGTGGTCTATCTTGGAGAATGTTCCTTGTGCACTAGAGAAAAATGTGTATTCAGCTTTTTTTGGCATGAAAAGCCCTGTATATATCTACTAGCTCTCCTTTCTTCCATTTCTTCCCTTCAGGGCCAATATTTCCTTGGTGAGTTTCAGTCTTGTTGATCTATCCATCGTTGATAGAGCAGTGTTGAAGTCTCCAACTATTATTGTGCTACTGTTAATGTCTTCTTTGAGGTCTCTTAGCAGTTGTTTTATGTATTTTGCTGGCCCCTCGTTGGGTGCATATATGTTTAGTAGTGTAATTTCTTCCTGGTGTACATACCCCTTAAGTAATAAGAAATGGCCTTCGTTGTCCCTTCTAACCTTTTTCAGCCTGAAGTCTATATTATCTGATACTAATATGGCCACACCAGCCTTTTTGGAGGAATTGTTTGCATGGAGAATGGTCTTCCAACCTTTGACTCTGAGTCTGTGTTTGTTCTGATTATTCAGATGTGTTTCTTGTAGACAGCAGAATGTTGGGTTCAATTTTTTAATCCATTTTGTTACTCTGTGTCTCTTAATTGGTGCATTTAGACCATTGACATTGAGAGAGATTATTGTCATCGGATTTTGTGCCATCTTTCTGTTTGAGCTTGTTGTGCTTATGGGTTTGGTCGGATTACAGTAGACCCTTCAGTCCTTTCTTTAAGGTTGGTTTTGAGTCCATGAAGTTCTGAGTTGTTGCTTATCCATGAAGTTGTGTATCTTTCCTTCATATCTGAATGTGAGTCTGGCCGGGTAAAGAATTCTTGGTGAGGCCTGCAGTTCATTCAGCCTTTTCTACAATATCCCACCATTGTTTTCTTGCTCGGAGTGTTTCATCAGAGAAGTCTGCTGTAAATCTTAGAGATGTTCCTTTGTATGTGATTTCCTTCTTTGATCTTGCTGCTTTCAGTATTCTATCTCTATCTATAGTTTTTGTCATTTTAATTAAGATGTGTCTTGGAGTATTCTTGTTGGGGTTTCTTTTTAGCGGGTATCCTACGGGCCTCCTGGATCTTGAGGCAAGTGTTTTTTAGTTCCGGGGAACTTCTCAGCAATGATGGCTTTGACAGTTTCTTCTTCATCAGGGTTTTCTTCTTGCCCTTCTGGGACCCCAATGATCCGTATGTTGTTTCTTCTGGCTTCATCCCGATTATCTCTTGTTGTCTGTTCAGTAATTGTGAGTCTTTTTTCTATCTTCTGGTGTTGTGTAGAGAATCTTTGGAACGCGCTCTTCGAGATCACTAATTCTTTCTTCAGTAGCTATTATTCTGCTATGCTGGCTTTCCACTGTGTTTTTCATTTCATTTACCTCATTTTTTAATATATGTCATTTCCATTTGCATTTTCCCTCACTTCTTCTATCATGTCCTCTTGTATTTTATTGAGTTTGCATTCCATTGCTTCTTTGAATTCCTTATGACTCCTTAACATTTCTTTCCGAAATTCCTTATCAGAGAGGTTATATAACTCATTGGTATTGCTTGGCTCATCTGGACTAGTGACTTCACTCACAGAGCTGGATGGAACTTTGCGTTGCTTTACCATTTTGACTATTGTAGGTTGCAAATGTGGGGTCTTGGATGACAGGATAGTACAGTTAGTAGGTGTCTGGTCTGTTTGCGAAGTTTGGGTGGGTAGCAAGGATGTAGGAACCAGGGTTCAGTGGTACCTCATGCAAGATAGGTAGTAAAAGGTTGGTCCGCGCGGTTTTGAGTTTTGGGATGATTACGGAAGCGCAGGGCCCAAGGGTTCCGCGAGTGAAACCAAGGCAGTTAGCCTTGGTTCCCCGTTGATGGAGTTTCTGCTCTTCCCTGGGGCAGTTTGGGTCCGCGGAGACGCAGGGATCACGCACACACCTGGCGGGGCGGAGATTTTCAGCCGGTCCCAGGAGCGCAGGGGCCCAAGGTTCCGAGAGTGAAACCAAGGCAGTTAGCCTTGGTTCCCCGTTGATGGAGTTTCCGCTTTCCCTGGGGCAGTTTGGGTCGGAAGCATATTTTTAAAACAACCTTTAGTCTTAGGAGAAAACAAGGATAAACCCAAACAAGATTCATCACCTTGGCATCCTTCGGTGACCAGACAAGTCCTTTAAATGACCTTTCCTTGTTCTCTCATCTATCGAAAGGGACATTTGGCCAGATGGCTCTGTCCACAATGTTGGAGTCAGAGTCAGAAGCTCCAAGAGATAACATCTCTAAAGCACTTTGAAATGTGGAAAGCGCTACACCTTAGAAGTTGAATGAGAACAGTGGCACTGATATTTCTAAAACATGAGAGGCTAAGACAAAATTTGCATCCCGGCTTCTTGGGTGGGGGTGTTATTGCTGAGTACTGCTTGACAATCTCCTTTGGTAATTATTGAGGGGACACTTTGATATCTAATCTATGTATAGGAATGCATACATACGGGTGCCTTCAGGATTCATCTGCTCTTTTCACATTTTAAAAATTCAGAGTCAAATCAGATTTTGAACTATGCAGAATAGCTTTCAAATCACACTTTTGAAGGAAGGTCAGGGAACACACACACATACACACACACAATTGCTTCATACACAACCTGGAAAGCTACTGGCCTTTTTGAGGTTTACACAGGAGGAAAAGAGCTATTAAAATTTACTGAGAGAATGTGATGCTTAATGGAACTAGATAAAATGAGATTGCTTCTTAATCTCTCAGTTCATTTTCTCTTTCTTTATTTTCAGACCATGCCTTAGGTCAGAACTTCATTTAGTCTGAATTTTGGTTCAAACAGCTTGTTGGACTTTACTTATCCTGAACTCCATTAAGTTTGGAATTCAGAAACCACATTTGATGAATTCATTTTAGTTCTAAGAAGGGGAGCATTTTCAGATCTTAGTTTTATTTTTTAAACATTTTTATTTTACAATTACAAAGATATACAATTAAAAAGTTCATATTTGGGTTTTGGTCATACAGTGTTCCAGCACCCATCCCGCCACCAGTGCCCATCTCCCACAACCAACATCCCCGGTTCCCTCCCCTCTCCCACAGCCCTCCTCCATGGCAGGTTCTTTATTTCTTCCCTTTCTCTCTCTCTCTCTTTCTCTTTTCCTTCCTCCAGACTATGGATTACAGAACATACATTAAAGGGTTGTCATGTGTATCTTTTTGCCTCTACTTAATGCTCAGTTCTAGGTTGGCATTAGTACCCTTGACAATTGTGAGCACACTTCCATTTTCTGTCTTACCTAGCCTCTGACTCCCACACGGTTGTGATAATTTCCACCTTTGACAAGACCTCCTGATATATGTTTCACTTGACCTTGGATATTGGTATCATAATATGTACATATATATTTATGTTATGCAGATAAATGCAGTCATTCTGTATCTGTCTCTCTCCTTCTGGCTAATTTCGCTCAACATAATCTTCTCCATGTCCATCCATTTATAGGCAAATTTTATAACTTAATTTTTTCTGCAGCAGGTAAGATCTCCACCCAGCAGATTAATCCAGTCTCCAGCCCGCAGATTAATCCAGTCTCCAGCCTGACTTGTCAGAAACCCAGCCTACAAGGACCCACCATGCAGAGACCCGGCCTTCATAGGAGAGTATTTCAAGCCCAGGAATGCTTGAGCCTAAGACACAGGTACACCAGGCAGAGCAGACACCAGCTTTCCCATTGCATGCGGCCGCTGCACGGCCGCGCGATTTACCTCCAAATTACCATAAATATTCTACCCACCCCTCTGAGAGAGCCCCCACAAAGTCATGAGAATATAGCACCCGCATGGCAGAGCCTGGCAAGCTGTCCGATGCGTGTTCAATATGCCAAATCCAGTAACAGAAATGTTTATTTTCCTGACCCCGAAAGAGCCCTTAATATGGCAGCAGTAAGAAAGGCAAACAAGCAGTGCCTGATAAAATTTCATGGCCATCCTAGGCTGCCAAAATGAAGAAGGACTAAAATGACTGTCTGTACTTTTAATGCACGTACACTGGCATCGGAAGCATATATTGAGGATCTGATGCTGCAAGCGCAAAAAGATCAAATACGACATCATTGGTCTGACTGAGACAAGGAGGCGCCAGTTGCATCATGCTGTATTTGACACTGGAGAAGACTTATTCCTTGGAACATGTGACCGAAAGAGGCTTCTGTGGCATTGGTGTCCTTGTCAACACGAACATGGCCGTAAACATTGATTCATTTGAATGCCTAACAAACTGAATAGGACGATTACACTTGAAGAGATGTGGCCCACTCCCAGCAATTTCTATCTTCATTGTCTACGCACCAACATCCACATACAAAAAAGATGAAAATGAGAAATTCTACATGGAATTGGAGGAGTTCTATAAAAAGATCACACCTTCTACAAGATCATAGTCGGTGATTTTAACGCCAAGATAGGACCAAGAAGATCAGCTGAAGAACTCCACATCGGGACCCATGGCCTAGGAATGGAATGAACAGGGTGAGAGACTATCTGAGTTCATCATGTCAACCAAGACAGTTCATGGGAACTCACAATTCCAGAAAGCTGAAGCGAAACGTTGGACATGGGAATCTCCTGGCGGACAGTTCCACAATGAAATTGACCACATCATCTTCAATCGACGGTTTTGTCTGACCGATGTTGCTGTCGTCCCCAAATTCCAAAAAAGGATCGGACCACCGCCTCCCTTCGTGCAAAAATTCTACTTCCCGCAATGGGGAGAAAAGGCTGCAAAGTTTAAGAAGAGAACTCCCAGAACGACCACCAACTGGGAACTCTTTGGCACCATTGCAACAACATGGGAAGATACCATCATTGATGACATCGATGAAGAATACAACTGACTGATTCAGCACCTCCATGATTGTGCGAAGAATGCTGAGAGAGAGAAAAAACACAAAAGAACGCCTGACTTCAGAAACTCTCGAGCTCATTCTCCAACGCTTGGCAAGGCGCAAGCCTCAGGAGACCAAATGCTAACGTCCAAGCTTGCTAAACGGTGCAGAGAAGCGATAAAAGGAGAGACCTCAAAGACAGAAGAGCAGAAATACTGGAAGATGCAGCAGAAGCCAGGAAAAGCATTCACACCACCCGCCTGTCCTTCGCCAACTCTAAGACCAAGATGACTGCCCTCCGACGCCCCTGATGGATCTATCACATCTTCCAGAAAGGCAATGGAGAAGATTATCCAGGACTTCTACTCAAATCTCTTTGATAGCCACATCCATCTACCCACATACCAAATTCCACAGGACGGATATGTCATTCCCAACATTCTCCCTTCTGAAATTTGACATGCCATCTCGTCGGTAAAGAGGGGGAACAGCACCAGGCCCAGACAAAGTCAGACCTGAACACCTGAAGAATCTGCCGTCGGTGCTCATCAATACACTTGCTCTGCTCTTCACACGCTACCTGTCCGAATGCAAGGTGCCCTCCCAATGGAAAACCAGCAGGACAGTTCTACTGTTCAAGAAGGGAGACATTCACGACATCGGCAACTATCGCCCCATCTGCCTGTTGTCCGTCATCTACAAGCTGTTTACACGAGTCATCCTGAACAGGATTAGCAGAACACTAGATGAAGGACAACCATGCAAGCAAGCCGGCTTCCGGAAAGGATTCAGCACAATCGACCATATCCACACAGTAACCAAGCTCATTGAGGTTTGTAGGGAGTACAAGATGCCGCTCTGTCTCACGTTCATTGATTTACAGAAAGCCTTTGATTCTGTGGAGACTGAAGCAGTCATCGAAGCCCTAGCCAAACAGGGTGTTCAAAGCCAATACATCAAGATCCTTCGTGGAGCTGTATTACGGATTCACCACCAGGATCTCACCATTCTACAAAGAAGTGGTCATTAATGTGAAAGGGAGGGGTTCGACAGGGTGATACCATTGCACCAAAACTCTTCAGTGCCACCCTCGAGAACATCAGGCAACAATTAGAATGGGAAGTAATGGGAGTGAAGATAGATGGTTGGCAACTACACCACCTCCGCTTCGCTGTTGACATCATTCTAATAACACCAAACATTAGCCAAGCAGCACAAAGGCTGGCTGACTTCGACCGAGAATGTGGAAAGATAGGTCTACAGCTGAATCTAAAGATAACAATGTTCAAGAAGAATGAACTAGTTCCAGAGGCCCCATTCACTCTCAATGGAACAAACATCTCTGAATGCAGCAGTTATGTATACCTAGGTCGAGAAGTCAACATGATGAACAACCTAAAACCTGAGCTGCGCAGGAGGAAGAGAGCAGCATGGAATGCCTTCAAAGGCATCGAAGAAATAGCTAAAAGGACAAAGAACCTCCGGCTCCAGGCACATCTCTTTGACTCCACCATTCTCCCTGCATTAACATACGCCTCAGAGACCTGGGCCCTACAAAAGCAGGATGAGAATGCTATTCGGGTCTCCCAGAGAGGAATCGAAAGAGCTATGCGTGGAATATCACACCTCACTCAAGTGAGAGAAGGAATCGGAGTTCTGACTTCCGTCGCTATTCCAGAATCAGGGACGCTGTCTCGTTTGCCAAGGCATCGAAAATCAGATGGGCTGGACATGTAATGCGATTTGGAGACAACCGCTGGACTAGAGCCATTACCGACTGGATCCCACGGGATGTCAAAAGATCACATGGCCTCCCACCTACAAGATGATCAGACTTCCTTGTCAAGACCCTGAAGGAACTGTTTGTGGCTCTTAGTATTCCTGAATCAACCAGATGCCTTTGGGCTACATTGGCACGTGATAGGGTCCAATGGAAATGTTCCTGGTGCCCGCTCGAGCAAATTGATGAATTACGGGATTCAAGTGATAATTGATAAGTGAATTTTTCCTAACAGCTGCATAGTATTCCATTGTGTAGATGTATCACTGTCACTGTCTGTCTTCCCGTTCATCATCGATTTGCTCGAGCGGGCACCAGTAACATCTCCATATGACCTGTCTCATGCAAGTAGAGCCCAAGGGCACCTGCTTGCTCCAGGAACATAAAGAGCCTCAAACCATTTCATCAGGTCATGGGAATGAGGTGTATAGTTGTTACTGGTATTTGGCAAAACCAGCTTTGTACCAAAGCTTTTTATCCAGTCATCGATTTTGGGGTACTCTGGGTTGCTTCCAGATTCTGGCTATTGTGAATAATGCTGATATGAATATAAAAGTAGGAGTGGTGTTTCTGCTGCGTATTTTTGTTTTCCCAGAGTAGATTCCCAGGAGTGGTATGGCTGGGTCAAATGGGAGTTCAATTTCTAGTCTTTGGAGGAATGTCCATATTGTTTTCCAGAGAGGCTGTTCCAGCCGGCATTCCCACCAACAATGGATGAGTGTCCCGTTTCCCCCCACATCCACGCCAGCACTTGTTGTTCTTGCTCTTTTGAATTTGTGCCAGTCTCTGTGGTGTAAAGTGGTATCTCATTGTTGTTTTGATTTGCATCTCTCTGATGACCAGACCCTGTGCTCAGGAATTACTTCTGGCAGTGCTCTGGCAACCTTATATGATGCGTGAATCAAACTGGGATAGGCCACATGCAAGAAGAAAGCCTTGTCTTATATTATTTGTGGTCTAAAGCCAAGTATGCACAACTCCCATCCACTTAAATATGCACATATGGAGACACATCGGAAAGTTATACAGGAAAATATTGCCAGACTTCTAAGTGTAACCTTTGCAAAGAAACCCTTTTATGTAAGAAGGTGTTCTAAAGTAAAGTTAGAAAAGAAAACAGAGGAAAAGAAACCAGGGGTGAATTTTCCTTTTTAAAACAAATAAAATGAAAGATGTTGAAATGTATCATCTAAGGACGTGTGAAACAAAGGGAGACATCTACCTGAATTACAGTTCTATAATATTAGGCCAAAGAAAGCTTCTATTGATAAATATTTCTTTATGTACAAAGGAAAGATCATTTGACTATGTTCCAAGGAAAGACACATGAGTATTTCGGCAATTTTTATACATTTTGGCCTGAAAATCCTCAGTGTTTTCAGATAAAATGAATGCTAATCTCACCCAAAGGCAAAAGTGGATTATTCTCAAATCTCTACAGTAAGACTATGCCATACGTGAAGAGTCTTCAGGTTGACGAGTATATGTGCATTTAGGTGGATGCATTTGTGCTTTACCTATCAAGTAGGAATATCTAGATGGCAAGAGAGAATATATATCCAGTGCCAGCGATTCTTCCTCATAGGTTGACACCATCATTTATAGTTAGCTTTCTTCTTCAAATAAGAATGCAACCATTATTCTCGCATGCTCCACAGATATAACTGCTCTCAGCTTTTAATAGATGTTTATTAAACTACAGTACCATATTTTATCTCTTTTTGGGTCACACCTGGCGATGCTCAGGGGGTTACTCTTGGATCTGCACTCAGGAATCACACCTGGTGGTGCTCGGGGAACTATATGGGATGCCGGGATCAAATCTGGGCCAGCACAGGCCGGCTGCATGCGAGGCAAATGCCCTACCCGCTGGGCTATCGCTCCGGCCCCAGTACCATATTTTTATAGTAGTTAAATGTACATCTGATATTAGCCATGACATCTAGTAGTTAAATGATAACAGTTAAGTATATCACTTGTCACCCCATTGTTCACCGATTTGCTCTAGCAGGCTCCAGTAAGGTCTCCATTCATTGGGAAGAGGTTCATTATTGTTACTGTTTTTGGCATATCGGATACACCACAGATAACTTGCCAGGCTCTGCCGTGGCTCTTGGTTCATCCCAGGGGACCCAGTCTTTTTCTATGTCAGACCATCAACCATCCAGGGCCCATGGGAAAGAGCCCTGGGTGTAGACAGTCTGTCTCCTGTCCACCACCTGCTGACACAGCTGGGCACCACAGCCACACCTGCAACACCTCAAGGGGCAGGTAGTTAAGTATACTAGTTAAATGGGCATCTGATATTTGCGTTGTCCATCTGATACTAGTATCTAGGTCCATCTGATACATGTGCATCCACTATTAGTATAGTCGATGAATGAACATCTGAAATTAGTAATGCCATGGTTACATTAACTTTGTCTGATCATTTCTCATTTAAAGTTATCAGACATTTAGCAACTTTAATTTGTATATTTCAGAGTCAATGAAATCCCCTTTCTAGTTACTCTGTGCAGCCAAATGCTTGTGTACCTAGGAGTGACTGTCATCATTGTTTCATGGGAACTGGTGCCATGTTGATTGAAAACCATGTAGCCCTGAGCTCAACAGAACTAGTTACAAAACCAAAAGGGAAGAAAATGCATCGGAAAGCAATGGGTATGTTTTTTTAATACCAGGAACATAGGCCATCCTTCATTTTTTTTCTGACATCAGGGTCTGCACAAAAAAGTGTGAGCACATCTGAACATTCTGTGCCTCAGTTGCCTCACCCCCAGGGAGACCCCAGCCCTCAGGGAAACTAGAGATAGATTTCTCACTGCTCCCATAACTAAGGTGGATCTCCTTCAATTTCACTCCCTTAGTTGACTTGCTTCTTTTGATTCTAAAGGGGCAGAGTAGGGGGTTGAATAATTTCCCTCCCTAAATTTTGCCTAAGGAGTCATTTGCTCTAGTTATGGGCTTCACTGGAGTTCCAGATGGTCCTTACCTATATTTCTAGGAATCAGTGGATCTAGCAAATACAAATATCAAATAATGACCCTAGATGGGGATAGGATGGGATGAATGGAGTCTTGGTATTTTAGAAGAATTTTTTGCCTAAGGCCGCTATGGGTTAGTCCTGCTACCTGATTAAATTTCATTATCTATAAACTGGAGTCAGGATGCAAGGACTATTCATGGGCTCAAACTCAACATACTACAGGAAATGCAGTTGCCAGGCAACATGGTTGCCATGAAACAGTCTGATGCTTTCTGCCTACCTCCTATGGCATGCGTGTGCAGGCAATGAACTGGAATTCCTACTGTTTCCACAAAGGTTGCGACTGTATCAGTGACTTTTCATGGATTTCACAATTTATACTGAATGCTTTCTTGCTTTGCAACTTTTACGCTGTACATTTATCTTCATTGTCTATTTCTTCGCTGCCTGATCTATTTGTGGAGAGTAGTTTCCTAGGAACTGCAGGTTAAGCTATTGGGTGGTTATGGTCACAAATACTATTGAGGCAGATCTTGTTTTGCTGAAGTTGATGTAGGTGTTCATCCTCTCCCCATTCTGAATTTCTGAACCCGCTGAAATTTAGGTGTCTGTTCATATTTTGACAGGATCAGAGCAGAAAAAAAATTCTCTCTGCCCCATTTCATTGTTCCTAACTGGGTGGAAAAGGCTGACTACCCTTTCCTATGTCAGGTCTCTTGCCTGAATTGTATTCCCAAAGGGCAGTCGATGGAGTGGTCCTTACTATGGGTCACTTTGACTGTTTGGTGGCAGTTTTGCTGATTAAAATGGCCTCCAGGTGTCATGCTGAAGTGCTGTCTAGAGTTCTGAGGCCCAAGGAGTTCATCATATGACTTAGGGGGATGAAGTGTGTGTAGAAGTTTGACTTTGTCACAAGGACATGAGGATCAATCCTAAATAAGAGAAATAACCATAGATACAGAGATATTCATGCAGGAGAAACTGTTGCCATCAGTGACCACTTATTTATTTTTTATTTTTTATTTTTTTTTGCTTTTTGGGTCACACCTGGCGACGCTCAGGGGTTACTCCTGGCTCTGCACTCAGGAATCACTCCTGGTGGTGCTTGGGGAACTATATGGGATGCCGGGGATCAAATCTGGGCCAGCACAGGCCGGGCGTGCAAGGCAAACACCCTACCCACTGGGCTATTGCTCCGGCCCCAGTGACCACTTTTTAAAAACTTTTCTTTTATTATACCTCCATGATATATAGAATTACAAAGATGTTCATGTTTGAGTTTTAGTCATACAGTGTTCCGCACGCATCGCTCCACCAATGACCATGTCCACCACCAATGTCCCCTGATTCCCCCCCTCCCATCCCCAGCCTGCCTCTATAGCAGGCACTTTGCCTCCTCTCTCTCTCTCTCTCTCTCTCTCTCTCTCTCTCTCTCCTTCAAAGTCTCTCTCTCTCTTGTCCCTCTCTCCCTCTTTTACACATTGTGGCTTGTAATACATACATTTAGAGGTTATCATGAATATCCCTTTGCTTATATTCAATACTCAGTTCTAGGCTGGTATTATCATTTCCAACAATTATTAGCACACTGTTCCTTTCTCTGTCTTACCTAACCTCTGACTCCCAAACACTTGCAGTAGATTTCACCCACTGGCAAGACCTCCTGATCCATATTTTGCTTGACCTTGGATATTGGTATCATACTATTTTATTTTTATATGCATCCAATAAATGTAGTCATTCAATATCGGTCCTTTTCCCTCTGGCTAATTTCACTCAACATGATCCTCTTTATGTCCATCCATTTATAGAAAAATTTCATGACTTCATTTTTCCTAACAGCTGCATAGTATTCCATTGTGTAGATGTACCAAAGTTTCTTTATCCAGTCATCTGTTCTCAGGCACTCTGGTTGTTTCCAGATTCTGGCTATTGTGAATAGTGCTGCTATGAACATAGAAGTTGAATGGTATTTCTGCTTTGTGTTTTTTGGCCTTCCAGGGTATATTCCCAGGAGTGGTATTTTTCCCAAGTGAAATAGTTCTGAATTTGTAGCAAGAAATCACATGCAAATATATTATAAGCTCAGGGTAAAAATAGTCATGGTATTTATATTTGCATATATTTGCATATACTTTATATGTGTGGTCAGATTCTATTCATGCTATTTAGAGAAAAAGTAATGTCGTTAACCTCATTTATTATTTAATCAACATTTCTCAAACTTTTTTCTTTTTAAAAATCTTTCCATTAATTGGTTACAGGAAGTTAAGACTGAAAAGCGTAGTGTAGTGAAGACTGCAGAGCGATGCTTGCAAGGGCGCTCAATACCAACATCAGTTATTTCCGAGGATTCAGTGTCTGATCTATGAGACAACATCCCTGGTGGAACCTGGAGACACATTTAAGTTCATCCTATAAACTTTAAGAGGATGGTTCGTTGTATTGAAAGATTGAGGTATATACAGAGTGAGCTGGCTGTAGCCCTGAGTAGCCTTATAGGAAGTGCCCTCATCAGGTGAGGAGATAGATCCAAAGAGCCAGCAGGGTTGGGAGCCAGGGAGTGGGACTAGGCGAACTGCAAGGAAAGGGAATGAGACCTTAATTCCTGGGAGAAGTATCTGTTGCTGTAATGACCAGAGTGGACACGTGCTGTAAGATGCAATGTCTCTGGAAGCAGCCTCTGTGTCAGTGTATAGAGACTGTCCGAACTGTTGGATTTGGTGTCTGACAACATGGTGAACATTTTGTGGGAGCATCATTTTATTCCTTTTCTTATAGCAGATTTTTTTTTGTGTGTTGCTGCATTTGCTGTGCAGTTTGCACAGTTTCATTAGATTATGTGGCACCCTGAGCCATTCTAAGCCCTGTCTGGAACCAAGGACTCAGTAAACAGACAGTAGAGGAATAGGTACTAAGGTGATTGAACTCGGGCTTTTTTTTTATCTGCAGCAAGTACAGTTCCAGTAATGACATGCTTTGGTCTTTGATTACTGAAATTTGGTTAATTTATTTCAACAAGCCCCTTCCAAAACAATATATGCAAACTATGGTTTGCTCAAATTCAGTACACTGTCTCTAAGAAAATGTGTATGAAATGACCAGAGGACCATAGTGTGGACAATCATTGTTATGAATCATATGACATGCCCTGTAAAAGTATATATTGGTTGATTTTTCAGACCAATGGGGCAAATGTTTAGTTCTCTGGAGACACAGCAAGAAGTCTGAAGCATTTTCTGCAGCTCTGCTGTCTGGTTTGAAGATTATATATTATGCTCAGTGCAGTTTGGTAAAATTATGCCTGTTTGGTAGATAATGTGGGGAAATTTTAAGATCCTTCCAAGTGAAAAAAGCAAAACTTAATGAAAACGCTTCTAATGGTGTTTAGGGAACTTAACATATGTAATTTTCCTATTGACATTGGCTTTTAAGTAGTTGACATTCATTTCTAAGGAAACTAAATATCACAATAAAACCAAACATTTTAAAAACAGAAATAAGATTTTCATTATAAATAATGCAATCAGATTTTTAAAACAACGTTCTAGTAAGTAATACACTGAGCATTTATTTGAAAATGTTTTATAAATCATTGTAGTGTTCATTGCAACTGCAAACTTCCTAGGTCTTGGCATTCAGCATCGTTGGTTCTTTGAGCTGAGATAGTATCTGGCATAAAGTACACTGTGGTCACACATCTAAGCTAAAGCTCCTCATTAATGTGACTGTAGTGTGAATTGGTAATGATGCGACCTTCACTGTTGCCTTAACACATATTCAGCTGGTTTCTATAGTAAATGTATGTGATTTCATTGTGGAGATTGAAGAGGAAGTCCTTTGACATAAAGGCGCTTCAGGGGGAATACCTAAGTTTAAAAAGTGAAACAAAATTAGATGAAAAGGGTGTTATGAATTTTCAAGCTTTGTATATATAAATACATGTATATGTATATATTTATATACATATATATATACACATATATACATGCATTATATACATCCATGTATATACATATATACACATGTATATACACATATGCATACATGACTATATACATATACATGTGTGTACATGCACATGTTACACATATACATAATGTACATATACATACATACACATATATGTATATTCATATATTCAAAGCTTGAAATGATCTGACCCAAGGGTTATCAACCCCTGAAGCTATACTTTTATAAGTTCCTTTTGAACAAGAATGCTGCCTTTCCAGAGTTTCTTTTAATGCATCCAATTAAGCATTTGTAGTATAATGTATGTATATTATACTTGCATATATATATAATACACACAAAACATGCTTTGGACATTGAACCAAATGTGAGACATTAGACACTTACACCCCCCCTTCCAGTCATGAAAAGAAATGCTAATGTGAGGCTAAGTCTTAAGCTGATATAGATCCTTATGACTGTACCATGCCATACATTCTCCTACAAATGTTTAATTGGATGTATTAACAGATTCTCCGGAAAGGTGGCATTCTTGTTCAGAAGGATCTTGTAAACGTATAGGTTCAGGGGTTGGTAGCTCCTTGGGTCAGATCATTTTTGATTTTATGTCCACTGCTTCTGATCTAAAACCACCACATTTTTATGCGTATTCATCGAAGCACACAGAGTCATTTTCAATAGCTATGGTTGGTGACTCTGCAAGTGGTAAAAATGCATGAAATATTAGGGAAAATTTATTCAAAATGATGCAATTTTAATTTTAGTGGAAATTTGATAGGTATATAAATAAATATATGAAGAGTCTTATTTTATACACTTTCCTCCTCCCTTCTCAGGTAACTATAGTATCTTTATAGTCAAGTTTTTACTGGTCTGTTTATCGATTTTATAACCTATGTGCCACTTAGAGATAAAACCCTCCAGCACTTTTTTTCTTCTGACTTTTTTACCTAACTTAATTCCTTTCAACTCCCTCTACCTCACATAATTCCCCTAAGTTTGCTTGCAGGACATTTTATACTTTAAATATGTTGAATTATGGGCATCCACGCAGGTGCTTATTGGTCTGCAAGGATGGCTGAAACTTTGATTTAGGGGCACATGGTTATGAACTCCTCAATATTATATCTGCTGTTTCCTACTAGAGCTGCTGTTGGTAGAGATATTTTGGCTATCACATAGATTAAATTGAAAAATACTTTCAAAAATATTTGCTATCCATTCTACAAGAGAAGCAGTTGGGTCTTTTGCAGGAATCCAGTGTTCCTACCTTTGAGCCATATCTCAGGTGCATTTTAAAATATATTTTACAGGTAAAGAAAGTGCACTACCTAAGTGGAGGGAGAATTATCGACTATATATTCCTTAGCGTTGTGGGAACCTGTTTTCTGAATAAGGTGCAAAAGTAAACAGTTACTTAGAAAAGTGCAGAAGACTGTATTGTATTTGCTTTTTTAAAGGAGAACTGATAGGAAAAATGAAGTTATGAAATTTGCCTATGAATGGATGGACATGGAGGTGATCATGCTGAGTGAAATTTGCCAGAAGGGAAAGGACAGTTATAGAATGACTGCACTTATTTGCAGGACATTAAATAAAATAGTATGATACCTATATCCAAGGCCAGGTGAAACATGAATCAGGAGGTCTTGTCAGTGGGTGGAATCTACCCCAAGTGTGTGGGAGTCAGAGATTAGGTAAGACAGAGAAAGGAACAATGTGTTAATCGTTGGAAATGATAATGCCAGCCTAGAACTGAGCATTGAATGTTGACAAAGGGATATACGTGATAACCTCTAAATGTATATATTGCAAGCCAAAATGTGTAAGAGAAGAAAGAGAGAGAGAGAATGAGAGACAGAGAAACAGAGAGAGAGAGGAGAGAGAGAGAGAGGGAGAGAGAGAGAGAGAGAGAGAGAGAGAGAGAGAGAAGAGGCAAAGTGCCTGCCACAGGGGGAAGGAATCAGTGGACTTTGGTGGTGGGAAATGGGCAGTGATGGAGGAATGAATGCTGGAACACTGGGTGACTAAAACCCAAGCATGTACATCTTTGCAATTGTATATCTCATTGTGGAATAATATTTTTTTAAATAAAGGAGAATTCATCTTAGTTGAGTAAGAACACTGAAACCTTGCTGTAAAGTGTTCATTTAGAAGCAATGCAGACATTAGCTCTGAGGAGTTTTGTTTTCAGCATTTTTACTGAACTCTGTCCTTCATTTCAACACTCTGGGAACTAGCTTGAAAAAATCAGGACTTGGTCAGGTTCATTAGGTCTATGCTAACAGTACAACTCGCAGGACTGTTTTGGGCTTTAGCTGGTGTCCTGACTAGCAGAGGATTCAGTCCGCATTGATTAAGCACCAACAATTCACAGTGTTTGAGCCTTACAGAGTTTCAAGCCCAGCTGTCATGCTACCTCTATAGAGTGCAGTGCTCTTTCTGCTAGATGCTGAGCAGATTATCCCTTGCTGATTCAAATCATAGGAGGGCTAAAGACCAAAACCATCAAAACAAGCAACTGCTTTGGAGTGGTCACTGCCACTAAAATAGCAACAGTGTTTATCCTAAACACACACACACACACACACACACATTTTGAAGTTAAGAAAACTATAGAGAAGGAACAAAGAAGAGGAAAAGGGTTACAGGGCAATAAGAAGGAGAAAGGGAAAAGATGCACTGGTGGATGAAAGGGCATTGGGATGGGAGGAAGAAGGAAGGGAAGGACACACTGGGCAGGAAGTTCATTGTGAGCCATAAGCCATGCTGCGGCATGGACGTGATCCCTGCTCCGCCTCCTTGGGTCCACCTGCTGGTCTTCTCTGCTGTTGTAATTGTTTTTATGTGTCTTGTAGCTTCTTAAGTTTGTCCATCTCATCCATCAAACCTGCTTTATGATGTCATTTCCAAGACATCTGTGTAATTTCAGAGAATAGCATAGTAAATGGTTTATATGGAAAGAAAGTGGCTTTATCCCTGCTTTCATTAAATTTCCAGATTGTTAGTGAGAGCCGGTTTCCAGGAAAATTTTACTCTAAACAGAGCCAACCGAACTGATGGGTGAACAAAATCAGAAGTTGTTTTGCTCTGTAATGCTCTTGACTCGCCACCCATGTGGTGATGTTCTGGACATAAAAAATGCAACAGCTCATTCTGCTTCCCTCTGTAGAACACGCCATAATGAGGAGACAGTCTTGATTTCAGTCTGATAGAGGGTTTCATAAATGCACAATGGATATCCTGTCCTTGGAATATAAGAGGAATCTTAATAAGGATGATATTTAAGCTGAGCTTTGAAGGATAAGAAAGGGGTCCATGGGTGAATGGGGGGGAAAGAGAGAGCTTTTGTTGTTCCTGAAGAGTAGCCTATAAAGGACCGGAAACAGATACAGCACAATTTATAATGCATTCAGGTGGCCGAAGACTAGGACAAAGCAGTCCTGAACGGGGTCCCAACATGTAAGATGCAGATTCTCTTGCAGAGAATATTTGGGTTGTCTTTGGAACATCGGGAGAGTGATCCTGGGCACATTTGAACTTTTAGGAAGTACCAACTCCACGAGAATCAAAATCCTTGGAATTAGAGCGGTCAAGTCTGGGGAAATCTTATTTGTAATGGTGGTTGAGCACCACAGGGTTGGTGGAAACGTAGTGGACTCCAGCCATGAGGGTGAAGGAAAAAGGACGAGATGTGTCACATTACTTGGAGATGCCTGACAGCCAGGTGTTGAGTTGACTATGGGAGGATACAGAAGAGGGGAGGAAAACGTGGCCGCCTTCTTCCAGCTGCCTCAGCAGCAGGAGCTAAGGTGCACTGTGCAGTGAAGGAGAACTCTGGCTTCGGGCCATGACAGGAAATATCAAATTCACTTGCCCTTGGGCAGTGCTGACTTTAAAGCTGCCTGAGGGATATTCTCATGAAGTTTTTCCTTATAACGAAACACTCAAATCTGTAAATGTAGAAAGTGGTTGAGAAGAACAAGTTCTTGAGCACGGTTGATGGTGAAGCCTGTAGGGTTTAATCACTCCCCAGGAACGTTTCTATTTAAAGTTTCACCCTTTCAGAAGGACATGGGTAAACACGGCTCCTGTAATACACTTGACTTAGGCATTTTTTTTGTCTTTGTGTCCCAGCTGGCAATGCTCAGGAGTTACTCCTGCCTCTGCTCTCAGAAATTATTCCTGGCTGTGCTGAGGGACCATATGGGATGCCAGGAATCGAACTCAGGTCGGCCACGTGCAAGGCAAACTCCCTAGCCACTGTACTCTGGCGCTTCTGCATTCACTTCTACCTCTCATTCCTTTCCTAGTTTTCCCAACAGTGTAGAGGACCAAAATTTCCCTCTCATTCCTTTCCTAGTTTTCCCAACAGTATAGAGGAGCACATTTAGGACCTGTGACTCCTGTGATCCACCATTATAGAGTACTCCCAGCCTGGAACTCTTTTAAAATTACTCTTAGTGGTCTTTGAAAGAAATACTGCCTTAATGAACTATATACGAGTAGAACTAGATTAATTCAATGTGCCCCACTAAATCATCCCCATTTTATTGGGGAGTTTTCATCATGAAGGGGTCATAAGTTTTGTCAAATGCTTTTTCTGCCTCCACTGAATTTGATGATACAATTGTTTTCTTTGTGCTGTGACTTGCTGCTCCATGCTTGGAACTGCAAGATGTTGTGCTGAGTGAAGTTAGTCAGAAGGAGAGGGACTGAATAATGATGTCTCATGTTTGTGGGACATAAAGAAGCAGAGCAGGGAAATAATAGATGGAAAAGGTGAAAGAATCCGAGCTTGGCTAAACAGGGGCTAGAGGAATTGTCAATGGTTGGAATCGATCACAAGTGTGTGTGGGGCAAAAGGGTAGGTCAGAGCGAGAAGGGACCAGTTTGCTAATAATAGTTGAAATGGTAATGCAAGACTAGAACTGAGTATTGAAAGCAGGTAAAGGAGTATATATGCTAACCCTTCGGTGTTTGTATTGCAAACTACAATGAACAAAAAGAGAGGGAGAGAGCAGAGAGAAAGAGAGAGAGAGAAAGGAAATTTGTTTATATTAGAGACACGTTATAGGGGAGGGAAACTGGGGACACTGGTCTTGGGAAACATATTGGTGGAGGCATAGGTGTTGGAGCAATGAATGACTGAAACCCAATAATGAACCCAGCTTTATAATCTCACTGCGATTTAATAAGAGAGAAAAAGAAAGGGAGGAAGGAAGCAAGGAAGGGAAGGAGGGAGGGAGGGAAAGAGGGAGGGAGGGAAGGAAGGAAGAAAGGAAGGAAGGAAGGAAGGAAGCAAGGAAGGAAGGGAGGGAGGGAGGAAGGGAGGGAAGGAAGGAAGGCAGGTAGAAAGGAAGGAAGGAAGGAAGGTAGAAAGGAAGGAAGGAAGCAAAGAAAGAAAGAAAGAAAGAAAGAAAGAAAGAAAGAAAGAAAGAAAGAAAGAAAGAAAGAAAGAAAGAAAGAAACAAAACAAACAAACAAACAAACAAACAAACAAACAAACAAACAAACTACCTGAGTTTACAGAACTGACCTTACATGGGCGGGAGAGGACAAGGTGTGTAATACAGTCACTGAGTCAGTGGTGTAGGGAAACAGTCACTCTGGAGGGTAGGAAAGTTGTATGCATGGAACCCTACCATTGCCTGTATTGTTAAATTCACTTGAATCCCATTATTCATCGATCTGCTCGAGCGGGCGCCAGTAACATTTCCATTGGACCCTATCACGTGCCAATGTAGCCCAATGGCATCTGGTTGATTCAGGAATATGAAGAGCCTCAAACCGTTCCTTCAGGGTCTTTGCAAGGAAGTCTGACCATCTTGTAGGTGGGCTGCCACGTGATCTTTTGACATCCTGTGGGATCCAGTCGGTAACGGCTCTAGTCCAGTGGTCATCTCCAAGTCGCATTACATGTCCAGCCCATCTGATTTTCAATGCCTTGGCAAACGAGACAGCGCCCCTGATTCTGGAATAGCGACGGAGGTCAGAACTCTGGATTCCTTCTCTCACTTGGAGTGAGGCGTGATATTCCAAGCATAGCTCTTTTGATTCCTCTTTGGGAGACCTGAATAGCATTCTCATCCTGTTTTTGTAGGGCCCAGATCTCTGAGGCGTATGTTAATGCAGGGAGAACGGTGGAGTCAAAGAGATGTGCCCGGCGGAGATTCTTTGTCCTTTTAGCTATTTCTTCGATGCCTTTGAAGGCATTCCATGCCGCTCTCTTCCTCCTGCACAGCTCAGGTTTTAGGTCATTCATCATGTTGATTTCTCGACCTAGGTACACATAACTGCTGCATTCAGAGATGTTTGTTCCATTGAGAGTGAATAGGGCCTCTGGAAATAGTTCGCTACACCCGGCAGAGCAGAAACCAGCTTTCCCCATTGTGCGTGGCCTCTGCGCAGCCTCACGATTTACCTCTAAATTACCGTGAATATTCTACCCACCCCTCTGAGTGAGCCCCACAAAGTAATGAGAATTGTTAAGTTATGGGGGATTAAATTCAAAAGTGCTAACATAGCAAAACCAGCTCCTTGGTATTTTGTAGATGGCAGGCTACGTTCTTTGATACTCTCTCATTTGAGTCTTGTAAGAATCTTTCTTAGATTGGAGAAATATTAGCCCTAGATAACATGTGCATTTGAGATAGTAAAGTGGAAAGTTGCATACACAGTTAAGAAAACATGGGGGGGCAGAGCGATCCTTTGCTTTGCAAGTGGCCAACCTAGGTTTGATTCCCGGCGTATATGGTCTCCTGAGCACTGCTAACACTAATTCCTGAGTGCAGAGCCAGGAGGCCAGGAGTAACCCCCTGAGCATTGCCAGGTGTGACACCCAAAAAAAAAAATAAATAAATAAAAAATAAATAAATAAATAAATAAATAAATAAATAAAAATAAGTGAAAGCATGGGCCAAACTCTGGTCCCAAGAACGCCCCTCCCTGACCATGGTCTATGATCGTGGTCTATCGCTTTGTTTTTCTTAATTCATTGTGCTCTGTGTTCCTTAGATTGAACCTGAACTAGAATTCTTTGTCACCATAGTGAATGACAGAACATAATCTATAGTAGTAACTTGATGTTCACTTGGGGAATCTGCCCCACAAATTAGTTTTGTAATTTGTTGAGACTATGACAGAATTATTAGGGACTTCTAGTTTGAGTGAATTCCTTTTTAATAGAATATTCCCCAATCATTATCTTTCATCTCTTTTCCATGGCCTTTCATTAAATTGACATCTGTGGCTTTTAAAGAACTGACATTTGCTTAAATCCTCACTCTCTGTTTAGTATGCTGATTTGTTTTCTGTTCCTCAGATACTGACTTATGAAAATGATAGTAACAGTTTGTTGTTTGTTGGTGTGTCAGATACTTTCTTAAGTGACCCCAGCTGACCATGTATTAAAAGAAAGTCTCCTAGGTCTAGCTGTGGCCTATTGAGTCTGAGAACGTTGTTGCAGCCAGTTTCTTCTCTGCCATGGCAAAACATATGGAAGGTATCTTCAGTATTTAGAAGAGAGAAGGGACCAGTATAGCAATAATAGTTAGAAATGATCTGGATGTTGAAGGTAGGTGAAGGGATATATATGATGGTCTTCCAGTAGCTGTGTTGCAAAACATAATGAGAGAGAGAGAGAGAGAGAGAGAGAGAAGTATCTGCTATAGAGACAGATAGTGGTGGGAAAGGCAGAAGGGAAACTGGGCACATTGGTGGTGGGAAATGGACACTGGTGGAGGGATGGGTGCTGGAAACTGTATGACTGAAACCCAGTCATGAACAGCTTTGTAATTCTGCATTTTATTTTGATTCAATAAAAAGCAAGTAAATAAGTAAAAAGAGAGAAGGAAAATCCAAGGAAGGTATTTCTGGGTTCTCTCCTCCAGGCCACTGGAGGCAATGTAGCCTCTAGCACAGAGAAGGTCAGCAGGTGTTGAGATGAAAGTAAAGACCCAACCCCTGGGCCTTTACGATGCTCCTGTCTTCCTTCTCAAAAACCTGGAGGTGAAGGGCAGGAAGACCTCTAGGTCCACTCTAGAGCTCTGAGCCATTTTGCATTTTATTTTCTTGCCAAATTTCTTTGTTGGTTTGCTTAGGGACCAGGCTTGGTGGTAGTCAGTGTTTACCCAGACCCTAAGGTCAGAAATCATTAATGATGGGGCTCAGGGGATCATATGTGGTGCTGGAGACTGAACCATGTGTGTGCAAGGCAAGTGCCTAACTTCTGTAATATCTGTCCACGCCACTGGCTAAGATTGAAGGTGTGAACATAGCAGAATATGTATATCTTCTCCCTCTCTTCTTCCTAGGCTGCTGAGCATCTGACTCAGCTTCTAGCCATTTCAGAAATGCTCTTTTCTCTTTAATGTTTTAGCTATGTTTTCATGCAAGGCTGTAGACGAGTGTAGCAGCATCGTTGCAGTGCATCACGCAGGAAGCAGCCAGAGAGAGAGCCCTAGCTCCCAGTTCTATTCTCACCTGCTTCCAGAACTCCTCTCAAACACAGACTGGTTCCCTTTGGCCTGCATCAAAACTCAGCTCTTAATGAGTTCACACATTAAAACATGCAGCTATCTGGAAGTGTATTGCCATGTTCCAATTGTTATTGAAGTGAACTGAGGGCTTGGGGAGTATCACAGGTTTCTACCGAGCTGACTCCGCCTTCTGACCTTGGCTGTCCCAACTCCAACACCCCCTGCTTGAAGGGCTTCATAACTTCCTTCCCTCTGGGTACCGAGAGCTGCTGTTTGCTCTCTCATATTTGCTGAGGGATTAGGGGATTATTCTTGACAATTGGAGTGTGGGGAAGGGAGAGAGTGTCCAGACCTCCATTGCACAGAGCTGGAGATGTTTCTGTCTCATAAACATAGAGGACAAACTTCAGTTGAATGGGCCTCTCAAACAAACACTTACCATGGAACTGGAAAGTATTTAACAGTATAATTCTAGCCCCGCCTCTTGATTGAAGATTCATGATAAATTTTTTTTTGGTGGTAGTGGGGAGGACTAATGGTAGTAAGTATAAATTGCTGAATAGCGTCCTCATCCTGCAGTATTTTTCCCCAAAGAAAACTACCACTCAGTGTGATTGCAGAGGAGACTTGGTTTTTAAAGCAAATACACGTAAGATAATCCTAAAGATGTCCTGGAGGAAACGCATGTGGCAATGAGGAACAAAAAGCTGCCACTTATCAGGGCTCTTGTCATGTGTTTCTTAGTGTGACACCTAAGAGTTCGTGCTGCCTGCGCTCTTTTCACTTTGGCTTTCCTGGATTTTCCTGGTAGATACACACACATGATCCTTAACTTCAGTTTGTAATAGGAAGCATTTGATTGTAGAAAGTCCGAGGCAATGTTTTTGGCTTGCAAGACCTCTTGTCTTCAGGGAAAGAAAGCTGGGCGGAGAAGAATATGGCAAAAAATGGTACATAAAGAATAGACCATGGGGTAGAGCACTTGCCTTGCACACGCCAGACCTCGGTGGGACCCCCAGTATCTCACAGAGTCCCTGAGTCTTGCTAGGAGAGATCCCTGAGCTCAGAGATATGAATAAGTTCTGAACGGAGCTGGTCCTGGCCCCTTAAGCCAGAAAAAAAAAATAAGCTGCATAGTCAATTATCATAAGATCTATTCATGTATTTATGCTCTAGAGATTGGCATTCCTGGTGTAACTAAAGCACAGCTGTCGTTTTCTGCCACCACAGTCTAAACTACAGAAGTCCCAGACTTATATAGCCTACTACCACCTTTTCAGTAAAAAGCAAAAAAATAAAACCACTCAGCTGCACCCTAAAAATTCCATTAAGTGAACAAATATCACAGCTGTGACTGCCTGGGCAGCTGCTGCCACACTTACCCCACTGGATCCTACAGTGCTGGGGCCGGGGCCTTTCGGGAAAGAGTGGGTCTAATTTTGGTGCCATTACGTCATAAACTCATGGCATCGGGTTGAGCTGCTGTCTAATGTGGAAAGCTGGAGGGTAGAGAGTACGGTCATGGTTATATTTGTAAGGGAAGTTAGGGGCGAAATCAGGACTTGACAAGTGTCCTGAGAAGTAAAATACGGTGCTGTTCATGTATGTGAAAAGAATCTCCACTGGGGAGAGCCATGTGCGAAGAGGAGAGGACAGCGGTCAAACGTGTTGGCATATTGGCTGTGTGTTTGTGGGGCGGTGTCAAAGGACAAAGAGACACCACCAAATACTCAACACTTTAATTCAGTGTCTATCAATTGTGGCTCACTTAATTCAAGGTAGAACGTTGCTTCTTGATCCTCCAGCTGGTGGGGAGGAAATGGGGTGTGCAAGAATACAGACTTGTTGGATAGCTGGGCCTATATTCAAGGCCATGTCACTGCGGTGTAAGCTTCCGCCCTGTTAAATCAGTTTCCTCACATCTAATATGAAGCCAGTCTTGCCTACCACAGCCTATTATTAGGAGAATTAAACCCTCTTAACCACAGTGTCTGGTGCATAATCACACTCGATCATAGTATCTCTGTGTTAGCAATTTTAATAATAGAGCTCTGAGCCTGTATGTCACCTGGGTAGTTCAAAGTTAAAATTTGAAACCAAGAAACCAAAAAACCAAGAAACGAAGTATGAAACCAAAACACACAAGTTAGTAAAAAAATGAGAGAGCGCCCGCCCTTGAATGGCAGCGAGGAGATTTTGAGATGGGGAGAGAATGCAGGGGTGTTTCCCATCCATGGAACGTTATCAGCCGCTCCCATGTCGCCAAGTGTGAAGTCCAGAATTCTTGGCTCTGCAATGGGTCTAATTATAACTGACATGTGACAGGGCTGGCTCACGTATTCTGGGATGCTTTTAAGAAGTTTGTGAATCACTAGTAATGAAAGGATATATTCCTCTGGCATCCTCTTTGAAATTGTTTTGTTTGTTTAGGTCTATAGCAAAGGAGGTTTTAGTTAATGGAAGCAGCATAGAAAAAAAAAGTGGTAAACCACCCGCCCTAAACAATGCCCCCGCGTGATTTCTCTCCACTAATATCTCTCAGTCTGAGGCTCTACCAGGAAATCATTATCACACAGTATTGCTGCAAGGAGTTTGGGATAGCTCAAATTGAAATAATACATCCAGGCCATGTATCTATAATGTGACAGCGAGAGGCACAGAGAAAATGGATTGCATTGTAAATCTTGGAGCTAGAAGGAGAAAATGAGTTTTCTTAGCATGCATATTTGTAAGTGTCATTAATTGAATTTTGCTTAAATTAGCTGATAAATTATAAACCCATCCCACTGACATTGTTTCCTTTAAAAATAGGATCCTTATTCCAACAGTCCTGTTTCTCTTCTTTAATTTTGAGTGTCCCTCCAAAGATATTTTAGGGTGTGTTCTTGGCTGATTTTTTAAAATCAAAACCTAACTGCTTTTGTTGAATTATTTTAATGAAATTCAAGATGCTCTACACCTGACTAAACAAATCGGCAGTCTCAAGTGCCAAGAAAAGAATGTTCTAATGTCTTTTTCTCCTCTCAGCTGTCTTTGCAAAATAGATATTTTGAAGTTACAGGAAAGACTCTTGAAAAATGAGTCTGTGGGGTTTTTGATGACATGGTCATTTAAACAATGTTCCAAAACACTTCTGTCTTTTCCATTGTGGCAGAACTACATATTTCCCACGTGATTTTAGGAATTACTTTCACTAGCAGATTCCTGAACAAGACCATATATGTTAGACTCCTGGGATGGAGTCTAGCTGTCTGTATGTTTGGGGGGACTTACAGAGATTTACAGATCAAAGAAGTTCTAAGGCACTTTGATTCATTTCGGGAACGAGCAAAAGAGAATCCAGAGAAGACACCTATGGCAAAGTTGCCATGTCCCCTAGATCTGCCAGGGGGTCCTGGCCGTGTGACTCTGCTGTCCTGTCTCTCACTACACAGGTGCATCCTATCAGCCAGAACCTGACGCGCCTGTGGCTGTGGTTTTGCTGGCAGTGAGCTTGTTTGTGAGTGACCGCGGAGAGCGCCAATGTTGACTCACCTGAGAGGAGATAAGCACCCAAGCCGCAGATGGATAGAAATTCAGTAGCTTAAAATCTCACAGAACCTTGTACAAGCGGAACATCCACCCAGTGAGACACTTGGGACAAAGAAGCAGCCCCTCCTGGTGAATCCTGCTAATCCCCAAACAAATGTGTAGTCCAAGACACACAGACTGGGAAACTGAGGCTGCCTCCTAGAGTTAGTGAGTTGAGAGCGCTTGTAGCATAGTTTGCTTGTGTCTGATCCTTCCTGTGTTCTGCTGTCCATGCAGAAGCTTCCCTGTTCCTCCTGAAGCTTCCCTGATGGCAGTCCATGTATTTATGAAATCTCTTATGCTCTGAGTGTTAACGCTCTGGCTGACATGGTCAGCCTGGTTGCTCTGGGATCTGAGAGGGACCGGCAGGGCCTTCCTTTATTCCTGCATTTGCTTTAGAGACATGAACGAACATCTTCGTTCTTAGGTCACCTGAACCATACATGGGCTTCTCCTTCTCGATACTCTTTACTTCCTTCCAGTGAGAGGGTGGCTTCATCCCCCGGAGGGCCCTTCCTGTCCAATGGAGACATTTTTCATTTGGGAAGTAGAGCGTTTTTGCCTGCTTTGACAGTTTGCGCTTTTTGCTTTCTGTCATCGTCAACTCTCAAGCAAGCTCTTTTCTTGTTTTGCTCCAGTGACTGAACTAGTTTCTCCTTTCACAGTGTTAGTTGCAATGCAAAGTAAGTGCCATTCCTTCAGCGTCTTCTGCCCTCCTTCCTCCTTTCAGGCCAGGGGTTCTTATACTGATAGCGATATGATCTGGACAGTTTGAATCCTAGAGAGCCAGATGGTCCTCCCCATTGTGTCCCATAGCTCATCCTTGCGCCTCTTCACATTAAGGGTTGAGCATTTATTTGCTCCTGGGCCATTAAAATGGCACAAGGGAATATCCAGATGCTCAGTTATTCTTCCTACCCATGGTGTGGAACCAATTCACCTTATGCTGAGCACCAAGGCCAGTTCCGGCTACCGGCTGGTGATGCCTCTCCAGTGGACTGATTCATGGGGAATTGGGGGGGCAGGAAGTCAGAGAGAACATCTTGAACTGGCGGAATCAGCCAAATCAAGATGAGGACCTTCTGTAGTGCCCACAGGAATGAGGGTCATGTACCTTTCCCCTCTAACCTTCTATTTTTTGGAGCTGGACACTCTGCTTCCTCCAGGAAGTTCTGTGGTATTAGAGGCTGGTTTCCTCCTAGGCTGATCGCTGAGCACAGACCTGCTCCAGATTTTTCCAGAAGGAACGAGTGTTTGAGCCTGTAGGATGGAGGGCATCTGGAATAGGGCAGTGCCATGGATCTCCTGTGAAGGAAACTTTTTGAATAATAACTTTGGAGATTTAATTCTGGATCTTAAGTATTGTTTTTTGCTTTATAGATTTTATTTTGATCATGAAATGATTTGAAATATTAATTTGTGTGTGCTCCGGGGTTGGGCGGTGGATGGTCATCTCAGAAAATGCTCAGTTGGGGCCGGAGCGATAGCCTAGCGGGTAGGGTGTTTGCCTTGCACGCGGCTGGCCCATGCCGCCAGGGTTCGATCCCCGGCATCCCATATGGTCCCCCGAGCACCGCCAGGAGTAATTCCTGAGTGCAGAGCCAGGAGAAACCCCCTGAGCATCGCCGGGTGTGACCCAAAAAGCAAAAAAAAAAAAAAAAAAAGAAACTTCTCAGTGGGTCCAGCACATATTTGGAGATGTCCGGGGTCCTGTTTGCTCTGCTCTGAAGCTTCAGCGAGTGGGCCAGGCTGTGCGGTTCTTGATCAGTTCTGGGATCGACAGAACTATACCTAGCAATGCATGCAGACCTCCATGTTACCAGGGGTCAAACTCAGGACCAAGGCATTGAGCTTTTCTAAAATGCTTTTTTTTTAATTGACATGATGAATTTCTGTTGGAAAATAGAGTTGCATACATGTGTTGTAGCAACTTAGAATTCTCTGTCTTTCTGTTTCTGAGCAGTACCAATATATGAAAATCATCAAGGTGCTTTATTGTTCTCAGCTTATCTTTCTGGCCCCAGAAGGCTTCTCAGAGCCCAAGAGCATGCTTACAAAATGAACTTGTAATGTACAGAAAGTGTTACTGACATTAGTAATACCCTCTAAATAGGCATGACTCATAACTGTACTCCACAAAGCAGCTCATTCTGCTTAGGTGTCCCCAGACATGAGTTACATAACAAATCAACTTGCCTGATCCTCCTCTTTCAATAGAGTATTGAAATAACCTTCGAGTGGTTTAAGACTGAAACATAAACATTGTTGAACACAATAGACTATTTGATGGATATAGGGATATATTATCTACTATGCTCCTTATATTGGTGAAAACATTTATAAGATTTCTAATGAAAATATGTAAGCAAAACAATAGAAATTAATATGGACTTTCCTCCAAAGACTAGAAATTGAACTCCCATTTGACCCAGCCATACCACTCCTGGGAATCTACTCTGGGAAACCAAAAATACGCAGCGGAAACACCATCCCTACTTTTATGTTCATAGCAGCATTATTCACAATAGCCAGAATCTGGAAGCAACCAGAGTGCCCGAAAATTGATGACTGGATAAAGAAGCTTTGGTACATCTACACAATGGAATACTATGCAGCTGTTAGGAAAAATGAAGTTATAAAATTTGCCTATAAATGGATGGACATGGAGAAGATTATGTTGAGCGAAATTAGCCAGAAGGAGAGAGACAGATACAGAATGACTGCATTTATTTGCATGGCATAAATATATATGTACATATTATGATACCAATATCCAAGGTCAAGTGAAACATATATCAGGAGGTCTTGTCAAAGGTGGAGATTATCACAAACGTGTGGGAGTCAGAGTTTAGGTAAGACAGAAAATGGAACAGGGGGCTAATAATAGTCGAGGGTACTAATGCCAACCTAGAACTGAGCATTAAATAGAGGCAAAAGGATACACATGACAACCTTTTAATGTATGTTCTGTAATCCATAGTCTGGAAGGGAAGGAAAAGAGAAAGAGAGAGAAAGGGAAAGAAATAAAGAACCTGCCATGGAGCAGGGCTGGGGAAGGGGGAGGGAACCGGGATGTTGGTGGTGGGAGATGGGCACTGGTGGAGGGACGGGTGCTGAAACACTGTATGACCAAAACCCAAACATGAACTTTTTAATTGTATATCTTTTTTATTTGTATATCTCACGGTGGTATAATAAAATACTTAAAAAAAAACAATAGAAATTGTTTGGTTTCTATAGGAATTAAAAGTTTTCTCGGCTTTTTTTTTTCTTTTTTGGGTCACACCCGGCAATGCTCAGGGGTTACTCCTGGCTCTGCACTCAGGAATTACTCCTGGCAGTGCTCGGGGACCATATGGGATGCGGGGATCGAACCCGGGCCGGCATGAGCTGGCTGCATGCAAGGCAAATGCCCTACCCGCTGGGCTATCGCTCTGGCCCCATAGGAATTAAAAGTTTTCAAATTAAAAAGTAACTCGTGTTCAGCAATGACACCATTGGCTATCAGTCATTTTACATATGAGTGATATTGCTTTTTAGTTCAGAAGTTTTCAGTCGGGATACTGATTAGGTATCAGAATCTTAGATCCCATGAATTTTTTTTTAAATAAAAGCAGATTTTATTTGGTGGCTTTGAGGAAGGGGAAGGAAGAGAGAAAGTGAGAGAGTACCTATCTCACTGGGGGTGGAGGTGCTGGAGACACATGTGCTCCGTTGCCGTGATGCCATGTGAGCTCAGCCACATGGGCTCAAGCAGCACATGGGTAGCGCATGAGCCATGAACTTACGGCAAAGCCTAGAAATGGATAATATTGAACAAATATTACCATTTTCCTGATGCAGGAAATCCATAATCAACATTTCAAAAAATAATTTTTTTCATGAACCCCAAATACGTTACTGAGCTATTCAGTGGCCTCTTAAAATTTTGTAATTAGACAAATGTTTACAAAATAGAGGTTGTACACTAAGTTATGCCTTCCTTTAAAATTTACATGCAAAATGATTTTCTTCTTAAAAAATCAGTGGGTCCTATGTCTTAGTCTGTTTTCTCAAACATCAGGCAAATCTTTCCCTGGAAGTCAAGTCCTGCTTTTCATTGCCAGATCAATTCTCAGTAGTCATTTTCTTGTTTCAACTTAATGCCATTTACTGAGAAAACTTCTCTGAGCAGGTCTGCTTCTTCTGCCACGTGATTTCTTGGCATTATGTGGGAGCTGTTGGTGGTCACTAGAAGTCCAGATGTTAGTTGGGCCTGACATGCCACACTGCCGGCTCCAAAACCATGGAGATGAGCCTGTGGGGTTCAGCCCCGCCTCCTCCTGGCGGCACTGCAGAGCTTTGTCGACATGCTTCTGAACATCTGACCTTTGGTTTACATTTGACCTTTGAACACTCCTTCCTTCCCTGCTATAGATGACTATTAGTTTAGCATCAAGGAAAGACAAAGATAGGCCCGACTTGAGTTTTCTAGAGCCTACAATTCCCTTTGCCCACCAGGATAATGCTAGTTCTATGCTCTGGTTCAGGACAAAGTTGATGTGTGCATTCTCCCACCTTTCCCCTTTGTTGATGTGGTGATTGGGGTAGTGACTGTTGGTTACACCTGTTGCATACTCAAATGTTTTAGTTGTGGTGCTCATTGGAGTTACACATTGGGTTGTGTTGCTTATGATCTTGACCACTTGCTTACCAGTCAGGTATATCACTCCAGGCCACAGTGCTTGGACAACTTTTGAGTTGCATCCATTGGTTGTGTTGAAAACACACATCTGGCTGCAGGGGGCTGTGGGTTGCTATTTGCACTAGAGATCAGAGGGAGCACAGGGGCCAGACACAAAGAGTGAAGCCACCAAGATTATATTGGACACATGGGATGGCACCTGGATTCAACTCATGCCTGAACTTTGCAAGACAGGCTCTTTACCCATTGGACCGTCTCTTCAATTGGGCTCTTTTAACTTACTATTCTTAATAGGACTAAATGGCTACTTTTAACTTTAGTTAGGTGTCTGAAGGTATTAACTATATAATAATCATATACCCAGTGAAGACAATTTGAAATTAAGGGTACCAAATAGGTACATGGTCACTTGATCACTGACATACCGTTATTAGTTGATTTGCTCGAGCAGGCACCAGTAACGCTTTCCATTTGTCCCTGTCACGTGCCAGTGTAGCCCAATGGCATCTGCTTGCTCCAGGAATACAAAGAGCCTCAAATTGTTTGTTCAGGGTCTTGATGAAGAAGTGTGACCATCTTGTAGGTGGGCGGCCACGTGATCTTTTGACGTCCTGTGGGATCCAGTCGATAACGGCTCTAGTCCAGCGGTTGTGTCCAAGTCGCATTACATGTCCAGCCCATCTGATTTCTGATGCCTTGGCAAAAGAGGTATAAAAGATGAATACACTCAGCTCTGCTAGCACTTTCCCAAGGCTACCTTCATAGTAACAGAAGTGGGGAAGAGGGCCCAGAGTGATAGTGCGGGGGAGGGCTTTTGCCTTGCTCACAGCTGACAAGCATTTGATCACCAGAATCCCATGCTTCGCTAAATGGATATGGCCCATTCAGCGCTACCAGGAGTAACCCCTGAGCATCACTGGGTGTGACCCAAAAGCAAAACAACTTTGCCAGAGCTTCACTGCCATGCCTGGTCCTCATGCTGTGATCACTTGATCACCTGATCACTTGAATCCCGTTATTCATCGATTTGCTCGAGCGGGCGCCAGTAACATTTCCATTGGACCCTATCAAGTGCCAATGTAGCCCAATGGCATCTGGTTGATTCAGGAATATGAAGAGCCTCAAACCGTTTCTTCAGGGTCTTTGCAAGGAAGTCTGACCATCTTGTAGGTGGGCGGCCACGTGATCTTTTGACATCCCGTGGGATCCAGTCGGTAATGGCTCTAGTTCAGCGGTTGTCTCCAAATCACATTACATGTTCAGCCCATCTGATTTTCGATGCCTTGACAAACGAGATAGCATCCCTGATTCTGGAATAGCGACGGAGGTCAGAACTCCAGATTCCTTCTCTCTCACTTGAGTGAGGCGTGATATTCCAAGCATAGCTCTTTCGATTCCTCTCTGGGAGACCCGAATAGCATTCTCATCCTGCTTTCGTAGGGCCCAGGTCTCTGAGGCGTATGTTAATGCAGGGAGAATGGTGGAGTCAAAGAGGTGTGCCCGTAGCCGGAGGTTCTTTGTCCTTTTAGCTATTTCTTCGATGCCTTTGAAGGCATTCCATGCCTCTCTCTTCCTCCTGCACAGCTCAGGTCTTAGGTCATTCATCATGTTGATTTCTCGACCTAGGTGCACATAACTGCTGCATTCAGAGATGTTTGTTCCATTGAGAGTGAATGGGGCCTCTGGAACTAGTTCATTCTTCTTTAACATTGTTATCTTTAGATTCAGCTGTAGACCTATCTTTCCACATTCTCGGTCGAAGTCAGCCAGCCTTTGTGCTGCTTGATTAATGTTTGGTGTTATTAGAATGATGTCAACAGCGAAGCGGAGGTGGTGTAGTTGCCAACCATCTATCTTCACTCCCATTACTTCCCATTCTAATTGTTGCCTGATGTTCTCGAGGGTGGCACTGAAGAGTTTTGGTGCAATGGTATCACCCTGTCGAACCCCTCCTTTCACATTAATGACCACTTCTTTGTAGAATGGTGAGATCCTGGTGGTGAATCCGTAATAAAGCTCACGAAGGATCTTGATGTATTGGCTTTGAACACCCTGTTTGGCTAGGGCTTCGATGACTGCTTCAGTCTCCACAGAATCAAAGGCTTTCTGTAAATCAATGAACGTGAGACAGAGCGGCATCTTGTACTCCCTACAAACCACAATGAGCTTGGTTACTGTGTGGATATGGTCGATTGTGCTGAATCCTTTCCGGAAGCCGGCTTGCTTGCATGGTTGTCCTTCATCTAGTGTTCTGCTAATCCTGTTCAGGATGACTGGTGTAAACAGCTTGTAGATGACGGACAACAGGCAGATGGGGCGATAGTTGCCGATGTCGTGAATGTCTCCCTTCTTGAACAGTAGAACTGTCCTGCTGGTTTTCCATTGGGAGGGCACCTTGCATTCGGACAGGTAGCGTGTGAAGATCCATGCTAGTGAATGACATATCCATCCTGTGGAATTTGGTATGTGGGCAGGTGGATGTGGCTATCAAAGAGATTTGAGTAGAAGTCCTGGATAATCTTCTCCATTGCCTTTCTGGAAGATGTGATAGATCCATCAGGGCGTCGGAGGGCAGTCATCTTGGTCTTAGAGTTGGCGAAGGACAGGCGGGCAGTGCGAATGCTTTTCCCGGCTTCTGCTGCATCTTCCAGTATTTCTGCTCTTCTGTCTTTGAGGTCTTCTATTATCTCTTCTCTGCACTGTTTAGCAAGCTTGGATGTTAGCATTTGGTCTCCTGAGGCTCGCGCCTTGCCACGTTGGCGAATGAGCTCGAGAGTTTCTGAAGACAGGCGCCCTTTTGTGTCTTTCTCTCTCTCAGCATTCTTCGCACAATCATGGAGGTGCTTAACCAGTCGGTTGTATTCTTCATCGATGTCGTCAATGATGGTATCTTCCCATGTTGCTGCAATGGTGCCAAAGAGTTCCCAGTTGGTCGTCGTTCTGGGAGTTCTCTTCTTAAACTTTGCAGCCTTTTCCATATTCACTTCCTAATTCTCAGTGTTCCTCCAGATATTGACCAAATACTTTTCTTCACCTGACCTCACTGAACACATAACCCTTGTGTCAAAATTGGCAGTACTGTTCAGACAACTCTTAAGGTTATCGCATGATTACAATGTTCTGAAGGGTTTCTCTCCCCTCCCACCTCCAGCAGCCCCCGGTCACTGGCAAATCCCAAATTTTATTCTCATTATTTTAACTATCATCACTTCAATTTTTGAAAGAACAAGGGAAATATTTTTGCAAGTTCATTTTGCTTTTTGTGCTATGCACGTGGACAAGTGTCACCTTCAGCAAAGCACAGGTCTCTGCACGCAGATCTCTTGGTGGCATCTGCAAGAGGCCTGAGCTTTTGTGGTAGCCACTATTTCCCTTCTTCCTGAGTTTTCAGGCCAGGAAAGGACTTACAGGCTGATTGTGACTAACAGCTTTGAGACAGTGTTCCTGTAAGGTTCTGCCCACTGACCCAGACTCCTTTGTGGGTCCCCAAAGAGCCCAGCCTATTATTGTTCACATGAAAACTTCCTTATTTATTTTTTAGGGTATCTCACAGTGTTTAGGAAGTCCAGGGGTCTATCCCAGAAGTTCTCCTCTTGGCAAACCTGATGAGATCAGTGCCAGTTTCTGAGCAGTGGTGTTACTCGGACCCTTTAGTAGTGGCTATTACCTGGCGCAGACCTCTAGGGTCACATCCACTCAGGCACCATGTGGTGCCAGAACTGGGTCTGTCCTTATACTATTGCCTGATCTTGCTCTTGTTTTTGCTTTTTGGGTCACAGCCTGCAATGCTCAGGAGTTACTCCTGGCTCTGCACTCAGGCATCACTGATGAAGGTGCTCAGGGGACCCCATGGGATGCTGGATTGAACCTGGATCTACCACATGTGAGGCAAACGCCTTCCTACTGTACTATCGCTCAGGCCCTGCCTATGCACTTTTGGTGGTTCATTAGGCCACAGCCTGCAGCTCCTCCAGCTGGCTTCTCTGTGGCTGCTGCTAGTGGTGCTCTGAGGACTGTGTTGTGTGGTGCCGCGGATGGAACCCAGAACGCACGTTAACCCTGCAAACTTGTCCTTAAGAATGTAGAACCTCCTAATTTGTAACAGTGTTAAAATGAATTGCTTCGCCAAAACTAAATTCCCCCCTTTCGTTCTTGCTGGATTAATAGACAGGAATTTCCTCTGGAAGATGAAGATGTGAGCTGCTACACGTCCCGTCCCTGAGCTTAGCCCTGGCTGTGCCGGCGGGACTCGTTCTCGCAGTCCTCTGAGTTACTCAGCGCTGGTCTCCTCGGGCTGATTTTCCCTGTGTAACTGGATAGAATTCTAAGAAAGCAGCTTAACCCTGTCTGAGATGGACTTTCTTTTTTTTTTTTTTTTAAAAAAAACACAACAGAAAAATAAACAAAAAAAAAATATGGTTTGGTCATAAGTGTTCACCCGTGCTCCACCCCCCCCCCCCCTTTCCTTCAGATATGGTTACAGAACATATAAAAGGTTGTCATTTGATCCTTTTGCCTCTATTTATGCTCAGTTCTAGGTTGGCATAGTACCCCGACTTTGCCTGTCCCTTTGAAATCTCCACCTTTGACAAGGGTTCAGACTCGACATTCAGCACTGGGTCTGGGACAGCGAATTCAGCTCGAGCCCGGAGGTGCAGCTCCCGATGGCCTGGCAATTACCGCAGATGGCCTGGCAATTACCGCAGCTAGCCGGGAGACCTCCGCTTTGATTTGATCAGTCGGAGTTTGACTCAAGGCAGACTTCTTGAAGTTGTTTGAAAGTTCCGCTTGTGGCCTCGAGACAGCAGTTGGGAGCAGAGCTGAGTGAGTGCCTTGGGCTGTTCTTTCGGGATGGAGCAAACTTTTCCAAGTTGTTATCACTTGGCCCCGGGAACAAGAAATGACTCTGACTGAAACTTGCTGGAATTGTGCTGTGGGCACCTTGTTGAGTCTTTGCAAACCCAAGCCTGAGTATCTCCCTAAGGAATGCAGGGAATTCTGTTCTGCACTACAGAACGTAGAGCAAAAGAAAGATGCATTTCTCAGAGATCCAAGTAAAAGTTGATTTTATTTTAAATTTTTTTTTTTATCACTGTGTGAGATACAGTTAAAAAAGCTATTCATTGATTGGGTTTAAGTTGTACAATGTCCCAACACCTGTCACTTTACCAGTGTAGATTTCCCACCACTAATGGCCGCTGTTTCCCTCACGCTGACCACCCCTGTCTGCCAGCCTGTGTCTCTGGTGGACCTTCTCTCTCTTTCTGGACATTACGGTTGGCAGTGCAGGTATTAAAATGTTATTATGTAGCAGTTGATTTTATTCATAATTCAAGGTGGTATTTCTGGATTCTGATCTATGGCAGATGAATACACCTAGTGTAGGAGGAAGCAAGCCTGCCCAGAAGGAGCAGAGTGAGAGTGAATAACCGTCACCTCTGCTTCGTCCTTATGGATCTTGCAGATCCTTGATCTCTGTCTAATGAACTATGATGCTGGAATAAGTTCTTGTGAGTTTCTGCTGAAAATGAAAGTTATCTGAGGAGTTACCATCCTTCGTTTTATTTATTGTTACTTTAAGAAGAGATTGTGTTGGTGATTTTTACCTTATCTAAGCACTTCCAGAATTGTATTCTTTTCTTTATTGCTCTATAGATTATAATTAACAGTCATACCTTTCAACCAGGCGGCTTCAGCAAAGATGCTTCACAAGAAAATTGTGTTCCATTACCCTGGACCACAATGATAATTATAAATTAGGAATACTTCAACCAGAGAGAAATGACTAATACACTTGTTTTCATCTGTAATATTTCTTCAACAGTTTCATAATTACATGGTATCCAGTGGCACGTGGAAAATATCTATTAAAAAGCATAATGAGAAAAGAAAACTTGCGAATAATGTGTATATTTGAGCCGTCTAATTTCTGCAATTGCATTTAAATCTTCCCTTTGTACTTAAAATTTAACCTTGTAAAATTAAGTAAAGTTGAACAAAATCAAGCAATCTTATATATAGATTTATTTTATATTTTATATGTTTATATATATGAATTTTTATATTTATATACAAATTTATATATATACATAACCTGAATTGAGTTAACATGCCTCCCAGAAGTTTCTATATTACTTTCCTATACTTGGAATGCCACTTCCCACTCTCATGAGCAATGTCAGTTACCACCACCACTGACCCGTGATCCCCTTCCCCTCCTCCTTCTCTTTCCCGTGAATGGACTATCTCAGGGTTTCTTTGGAAACAGTTTAATCTCTTGATTTGTTTCTTTAAACTCTGCACATAAGCAAAATCATCTGGTGTATGTTTTACCTCTGACTCACTTCACTTAGCATGATACACTCCAGTTCCATCCAGGTCACAGGCAATTAACTAATTTTATCTTTCCCCATAGCTAAGCAATATTCCTTCATGTATATAAAGCAATTTCACTATTCATTCATCTATTGTGAGGACTGGAGTTGTTTCCAGACCTTGGCCGTTGTGTTGTGATGGACAAGTGTGTATATGTTCTTGTAAACTACTGCTTTGAAATTTGGGGGATAGATGCCGAGGCCTGGAATTGATAGTCCTTATGGACATTGTATTCTTACCTTCCAGCGAGTCTCCACAGTCTATTCCTAAGGGATGGATAGGGCAGAAGTCCCTCCTTTTCCATGTCTGGCCACTAACACTCATTGTTAACATTCCTTTGAATGTGGGCCATTTCACATGTTTGAAATGAAGACTCCTTGTTGATTTCCTAGCGTCTCTCTGATAATTATTGATAATGAACACTTCTTTTCTCATATGTCTCTTAACCAATCTTTCGCATCAACTAGCTTTTTGCTTTCAAAATCAAGAACAAGAGTTCCAAGCCCAAGTTGATGAAAAAGGTCAAAGAAAATCGCTGAAAGTGCAATGCATTGATCTATTTTCAGTTTTGATCAGAAAATATTAATTTTTGCAGTCTTCAATTAAGTGCATCATGGATTTTAAAAACTGAATCAGAGGCACTGCTTTGAGGTGATCCAGGGCCCCCAGGGGTGTATTGAATCCTTCTTGGAAACCTTTGTAAGCCTGTGTGAATAATGGGTAAAACTGAGGAAAAAAAGAGGAAGAAGAAATTGAGTTGTCTCCTGGGGAACCAAGTGTATTAACTTGCAAATGCAAAATAGCAACAGCCGCTGTTGCCTGGGTATGCTTGTAGTACGTGGCTGTGCCATGCTGTGGGTCTGCACGGGAAAGTATCTGAGCTCCACTGACGTGGTTCAGATAAGGACAAATTGGAACTGCCGTGTTTTTTTTTTTCATATTTCTGTTAAAACTTGAAAGACTGGAAAATAAAATAAACCAGCACTCCTATTTTCACCAAGTGACTTTTAAACTTCCCAAGAAATGTAAATTATTTATGGAGAATTTGGAATATGGTCATAAAAAAGAACCCAATTTTAAAGAAAATTATACATTAAAGAAGAGGGCAGAAATGAAAACCACAAATGGGATGTTTGAACTACAGCAGAATTAAATGAATTCTGTTATTTGAATAAAATAGCTGTGAGAGAGAGCAGAGAGAGAGAGCACAGAGCTTAGTCAGGATCCTTGCCTTAATCATGGTGAACCTCAGCTCTCTCTGCCACAGCGGCTGGTCCCTAGAGGACCACCATGAGTGGCCCCTAGCACAGAGCTAGGTGTGTGCCCTGGGTACTCTGGGTATCACCCTTAAACAAACAATAACATTATTTTTTTAAAGTCTGTTACTTAAAGTATAACAAGAGTGTAAGGATTCAGGGATAGGAAACCGTGTATGTTGAGTTGCAATTCTGGGTGATTGAGGGCCGATGTCCACAAGTCTGGGAGGGTCCAAGAGGTCGTGCTTTGGCTCTTTTGAGAGTTTGTTGCACCCAGGGCAGAGGACACCCAGTTTAATTCAAAAGAGAGATAGCAGAAATAGTATATATTCACAGCAGCTCTGTGTTTAGCATCTGGGATTAAGCATATACCATGCCCAGTAATTAAATATGTTTGATTGGGGCATAACAATCTACTTACAGCGATAAATTCTGAACAAGCATGATTACAGCCTGACAAAGGCAGTTAAAAGGAGAGAAAGAGGACAGGAGGGATAGTCCAGCAAGTAGTGCATTTGCTTAGCATGCTGGGTTCGGTCCCAGCATCCAATATGATCTCCTGAGCACCACCAGGAATAACTCCTGAGTGCAGAGCCAGGAATAACCCTTGAGCATTGCTGGGTGTGACCCCAAAAAACTCAAAGAATAAATTAATTAATTAAATAAAGGGAAATTTTGTAATACCCCATAAGAAAGATATTAAGATTTTAATAGACTTACTATTCAAAAAGACAGAGACGAGTGATTATGTAAGTGAAAATGTGTGTGTGTCTGTGTGTATGTGTGTATGTGTGTGTAGTGGTGTTGCAGGACTCCTAAGGGCCGCTGCATTTGCTCTGAATTGCCGCCTGCAAATCACTTCGTAGATAAGGGGGTAGTCTAAATGTGGCAGTTTATCTGACCATGTATACTAGCTGGTATAAATATTCTCCCATGCTACCACAATCATCGTGGGACTAGCTAGATCTTACCAGCATATTAGCCTGGCGACGTAGGACCCCTAAGTAATTAGACCAGAGAGAAATGCTGTTTGCTTCAAAGCAAACAAGCATGGCTCCCTGATATACTCAAAGGCAACTAAAATACAAAACTACAATGAAGTAGAAGAGACTTGTGAAGGCTTGGAGAAATATTTAACTGGCATTAGTATTAGTCTTTGGTACAGAGACATGCCATCTCAGAAACCCCCTTCTCTACCCTATAAAGGCATTTCCAGGCAGATCTTGGCTCAAAACATTAGCATACTAAAGGGCCTAGGTGAGGTGCAGGGAGGGATTACCTAAGGGCATTTGACCCTCCCTGCTTTCCATAACAGTGGGAGGAAGGTCTGAGTTGCAGGGGTATAAAACTAGCCTGCTTCGTGCGCGGCTTCTTTTTGGGCTCTCTGTTTGTGAGTGCTCACCCTTCTTGGAAGTCTTGTCTTTTCCTTTTACAAGGCCTTTACACATGGTGGCCGCCATCTTGGCCTACACGTGCCTGGGGTTCTAGCCTGGAATCTTAAGCACCGGGCTTTTCCTTTTTGCTGATTTGTATGCCTGAACCTGTGATAAGTAAAGCCTTTTAAAACTGCATCAGATTCCTGAGTTTTCATCCATTCCCCGCCGGCTTCGGAGGTAGAAGGGAACTTCGCTTCCCGGCACTGTCGGGACCCCGGCGGCGCCCCCGACATAGTGGGAAGTTGTATTAAGCAGAGGCTGATGGCACCATTATGGATTATCAGACATGTTCTGTTTCATGTAAAGTCTGTTCTGTGTTTTTGACCTAGGTAGGTTATGAGTTCAACACATTTTGATATTTCTGACATTGTCTCTATATGTGGCAATACACAGTGACATCTGGAAGTTACAAGATTTTATCTCCCTGATGAAAGCTTAAGTTATCAGTATCACAACTAGACTCACCTAAGGAGTCTATATGTCCCATTGTGCTCATTTGCAAAAGGGTATATATAATATTATGTACATGCATGATATATGTAGTTATATTTAATGCAAAGATTTACTTTGGAGTCAATACAGATACTCTGAAAGTCTGTGGGGAAACAGAGAGTAATGTTGACATTTTATCTAATGACAGTGAACCATGTCCTTGTCCTTGAGATGAATTTCTGGGTCTCATAGTGGAAGGTATTTGCCTATGAATGGGCCTGGCCTCTTGGGTTTTCAGAATTGGGTTTGGGTCATGATTTTCATTTTGATTTTAGTCATTTATCTCATTGTGGGATCTGACACATTTCCATGCCCTCTTTGACATTTGCACTGAGAAAACAGGACTTTTCCAGGATGCGCTCATGGGTTACTTACTGAGATTGTGTGTGTGTGTGTGTGTGTGTGTGTGTGTGCATGTGTGTATGTGCAGCTAAATAGATGTATGTCAGCGCAGGAATGCCTCGGGAGTGTTTTCTTCCTCAGTGTTCTCCTTTGCTAGCGTTTCTTTCTCCACAGAGAGTGTTTGTAGACTCACTGACAGCATGGGCTTGGCTTGGCCTATTAAGATTAGTGTCGGACACCGACTCCCAGATTAAATGTCTGAATGCATCGGATAATTATGTCTCCATCTCAACACTGCGAAGTTGGTCATCAACTTTCAACTGCAGCTGCTTACACTAACCTTGCAAGGACACTGAGCTCCGACTCCAAGCAATTTTCTGCTTGTGAATTTTGGCAGTGATTACAAGTCTAGCGATGGTCCCAGCTGGGAGGAGAGTGTCAGTAATGGGGAGGATGGTTAAGTTCGCAGCTCCTGAAACAGATGTGGCTGGGGGTGGGCTGCGCAGGTAGAGTAAACGGAATTAGAGCTCAGAAGACAGCTCAGAAGACAATATGCATTTCCTACTGTTTGGCTTCTCAGATCATCAGTTATGGAAACAGCTCGCAATTGTCCCAACAAAAAATTTGGGAGCTCGGGTGGTAGGTCAGAGAATTTCCAGAGCGTTATAGGCTGAGCTATGTTCTTGCTCACTTCCCTTGCAAACTGCAGGAGCCTGGTTTGACTTTGCCTTGCACACAGCACTCAGTGGTGGGAACTGACTGAGTCTTGGGGTCTGGGGCCACGTGGATGGGTGTCCACTAGTGAGCCTTAGCGCCTAAGCACATGCTTCACTGAAGATTCCATGGTGGTTGCTTCTGTTTTCCTCAGGGGCATGGCCACGTTCTGGAGGGCTCTTATCCCGAGGCAGGCAGACGGGTGCCGCACGCTGCTGCCCAGAGGCAGTCATCAGAGGCAGAGAAGGGGGTAGAAGAATGGCAATGAGAAGGGTTTTGGGAGAGCAAGGGCTTCACAGCAGTTTGTTCTCATCTCTCTGCCCTCTCCGGACTCCCGGCAGGGGGGCGTGTGCACATGTTGGCTTCCCGTTGTTCATCGATTTGCTCGAGCAGGCACCTGTAACATCTCCATACGTCCTGTTGCAAGCAAGTGTACTCTGGGGCATCTGCTTGCTCCAGGAACAGGAAAGGCCTCAAACCATTCCTTCAGGTCATGGGAATGAGGTCCATAATTGTCACGGTTTTTTTTTGGCATGTCAAATCAAACGTGGGTAGCTTGCCAGGCTCTGCTGTGTAGCTGGTATATACTCACTAGAAGGCTCTCATCTCGAGCATTTACTCTCATCTCAAGCATTTCCTCCAGGTAGCAGAGAGAATAAGATGATGCATGAAGCCCTTTGTGGAGCTTTTGAGATTCACTCTGGAGATAGGACAGAGCAGTGCTCAGCACGCTGGGCGGTGCCTTTGGCTGGGTCCCTCACAAAACTCAGCTTCTTAAATCTCTCACACAGAGACATGTGTGGGAACAGCTGAAGAAACCGGTCTTCCCCATCTTGCTTTCTGTACTTAGAAATTTGGTTTTGGGGAGATCACACCGGTGGTAGCTGGGAGAACAGCGGTGTCAGGAATTAAACATGGAGCTCCCAAGGGCAAAATATGTGCATCAGTGATTTGAGGTGTTCCCCGCCCGTTGCTCTCTTTGAGGAATCCATGCCAGACAGAGGCCGGATGGAGGCATGGCTGAATGATTGCTGCTGATTCCATGTTCAGGAAATCTGAGTGATAGCATGTGGCAGAAATTCACTTCTCATGTGATGTACTCCTGACTCAAAAGTATAGACACTAAAGGCTAAATTGGGTGTTTGAGGACTTGGAAATGGAGTTTGAATACAGCTGAAGTCTCTTACAGAAATCCCTGGTCTGAAAGGAGGTTTCCTCAATAGCTACCAGAGGAAGGTGGAACTGCAGCATGCCCACTTTCCTAAGCAGGTTCCAATATGTATGTATGCATGTATGCATGTATGCATGTATGTATATACATGTATATATATGTATATGTAATATATATTATATAATTATATTATATATATATATATTATATGCCATCCCTGTGTTTGAAAGAATGCAAATGCAGTTTTATAGAGCTGTGCAAAGCATTGTGATTTGGTATTTTTTTTTGCATTCATATTAATAGAAGTCCAAAATGATGGCAGTTAGGGGGACGAGAGGCTGTTGAAATGACAGATTGAGTACTGTATTTCTCAGGTTATAAAGTTCAGGGAAATGTGTAATTATTTCTGGGTTTCCTAAGGTTCCTCTGTTCAACATAATGTTCTGACACATAACAGGGACAGTTCCAGATATGAAATGCAAATGAGCCAGGGCTGGCCCGCTGCCGACGCTGGGGTTAATCATGCAAATCTAATGCAGTTCTTGGTATTTCAAGAAAGGTTTTAGTTGAAGTCGCGGGCACATATTGATTTAAAATTCCTACTTCAGAGAGCAGCGTAATTTTTTAAGTTCAAATTTGAAAATATAGAATGAGATTTGGAGGCCCATGTTGACTGAACATCAATCTATACTTGCTAATCATGGAAAGTCACGGAGAGAAGGGCAGCTTCAAAATGTGTGCACGTTTCTAAGCATACTAAATCGTGTATTAGATCTAAATTTGCGAATCATCTGTAGCCCTGGGCTTGGAGTAAGATCTGAGCCACTCCATGTATGTTTACTGAGGATCTGCCCCATTCCAGGATGGCCCACACTGGCAAGTTGCAGGCCAAACCAGAAATAAAAAATATGCTGTCACTTAGGGAATGATCTAGAAAACCTTTAGAGAAAAGACTGTGGGAAGAAATGAGCCTGTCTTGCTCCCAAGAGCAAGCGGACACATTCAAATAGCCTTTCCAGTGTGCACAATAAGCGCCAGCTTATCTTTCCATGAACAATAGAATTTTGTGCAGAGAACTGACATAGGAATTATTTTTACGTATCTCCATATCGCTGACTCTCTTGTAAGTTAATCTCATCTCACATGAATTTTTCACCAGCTACACTCTGATGTTGATAAAGGAGATGGTTCCATCAAATACATCTTGTCAGGCGAAGGGGCAAGTTCCATTTTCATTATTGATGAGAACACGGGGGATATTCATGCTACCAAGAGGCTGGACCGCGAGGAGCAGGCCTACTACACGCTTCGAGCTCAGGCGCTGGACAGACTCACCAACAAGCCTGTGGAGCCCGAGTCTGAGTTCGCCATCAAGATTCAGGACATCAATGACAATGAGCCCAAATTCCTAGATGGCCCCTACACTGCAGGAGTCCCCTGAAATGTCTCCAGTGGGTGAGTAACGAACACAAGCTCTTGCAAGTCTTGATTTTATCGGGGTGGGGTGGGGTCCAGTTGTATTGAATATGAAACTTTCAGCAGTACTGAGAAAAAGAAATCACTGCTTGTGCTAGGAGTTACTTCAGCTGAAGTTGCATGTGTTACCACCCAAATCCCAATAGGGGACGCTTTGTTTTCCCATGGAACTTTAGAGAAGGCTTCTGTTTATAATGCTGTCTTTATGGCTTCCCAAAATTACCAGGGTCTCACCTTTCCTTTGAATTGAGTATGTGGTGTTAAAAGATAAAGATTATGGCTCTGGAGTTACAAAATGACGTGTTTCCAGGACAGCTTTGTGATGATCTTCTGTGTGTTGTGTCTCTTTACTCCCTGATAAGGAGGAGGGGGATTTGTCATTCAAATTGTGGCTGTGTCTTTGTGAGCTGGAGAGCAGGCAGGCCTGAGGCTGGTCAGTGGACCTTTGAATCCATGGGTCTGTTTGTTCAGAGAGGGTGTGTGTGAACCTACAGTGCCCATCCTCAGAAACATAAACACAGGAAGATTTATGTTGAATTTATAGCACTGGTAAAACAATTCTGAGTTTGAAAAACTATAAAAATCAACAGGACCGTTTGACTCAAAAGTCTCTTGACATTCCCTCATTACTGGAAAAATAGAAAGCAAAATCCTTTTAGCATATACTTTATATCAAATAATACAAACTTAAATTCTGTTTATTCAGGTGCCTTTGGGATAGTTTTCAGTTAATGCATAATTTCAGAAGGGGCGATCTTAGAAAATAATTAAAAATTGATGGGTCTGGGACATGTACTAGTTGATTTATATATTTCCTATTGATTTTAGTTTGAAAAGTAAGCCTTTAAAAATTAGCAACTGAACTTGCTTTTGTTTGGTCACACTCAGCAGTGCTCAGGGAATATTACCTGCTCTTTGCTCAGGAATAACAGCTGACAGTGTTCAGGAGACCCTGTGTGGTGCCAGGGATTGAACTGGGTGGGGTTGGTTACATGAAAGGGCCTTATCCTCTGTGCTATCTCCCAGCCCTAAACTTCCATGGAAACATGTAAAGATTCTGCCTAGTGTAATTGTTCTTTTTAGAAAGGTCATTTTATTTGTTCAATATTTTAGTCAAAATATTGGTATTTTTTTTCTTTTTGGGTCTCACCCAGTGATGCTCAGGGGTTACTCCTGGCTCTGCACTCAGGAATCACTCCTGCTGGTACTCAGCCCTGTGGGATGTTGGGGCTCGAACCCAGGGCAGCTGCATACAAAGCCCAACCCACTGTGCTAATCGCTCCAGCCCCTCCCCCAAATAGCAATCTGAGGGGGGATCTGCCAGCACATGTTTTTGAGACCCTTTATGGGAAATCCCAACTTAGTAACCAAGATCCCTTTCCTGCCCCATGGGAGAACGGAATTATTTAGGGTCCTTGATGGAAACCATGAAGAGACCCACACTAAAGTGGTCCAGAAGAGTCCACGTTTGTTAAGAATTCTGAACCCCATTGGTACCATCTCTGTCTCTGTAAAATAACACAAATCCATAGATTTTTAATGAAACTGACTTATCCCCACATTCTTAGTGCTCCCACCTCTTCAGGGTCTTTCCTGTGTTGTTGCTTAGCATCACCAGCCAAAGCAGCAATAAGAGCAGCAGTGATTGCAAGATTTGCAAAGTTTTAGGAGAAAAAGAAGGCCTGGTTTCCCCCAGATTAGAAATTGGATTTATTTGGGAGGTATCTTTGGGCAAGTCCTGATTATCGTGGTTTTAGTGTTAATCCCTGTACACGATCACCTTTCCTATGTAAACTGAACATTGGCTATGGGCATGGTATTAGTGTATAGTTGTTGTGTCAGCTGCTACAACGTGCAGGATTTTGTGGGTTGTAGTTGAAATGATCTTCTCTCTCTGGTGACACCAATTATACATAATTACTTCCACCCACCTGCTTAGTTACTTCAGTTATTTTATTGGTCCCAATAGATGCAGAATATTTTTTAGAAAATCATTGTGAAACATCTTCGTATTTACTTGTTACTTATTTGAAACACAGAACACAAATTAAGAACAGTGCCTGTTCCTGTAAAATATGTTATGAGGATTATTGAAAGTTATAATTTATGAAGGTGTATAGTTATAATAGTACCTTATCACATTGTATATTCAAGTTATAAATTAAATTTCAGTGCGTTTGAGCACACGCAGTAGTTATAATAGCACCTTATCACATTATATATTCAAGTGTTTAAATTAATAGTCAGAGCATTTTTTTAAAATTTTTATTGAATACTAACTATAAAATTTAGAATACAAGAAGATACCATTAGGATACTTAAGATGAAAGAACTTATTGCCCTGAGAGTGTTGAATAATCATAGAAATTTTGAAGTAATTTGAAAATTGTTCATGTGTAAAATTAGTTAACGATTATTGCCAAAAAAAGCATAAGCAACTGAGTTTGCAACAGTTTAGATTTCCCTCTTTTGGAGGGGTGGTTTTGTGTGTGTTCTGTTAAAATGAAGTATGAAATCAGTACTTAAGGCAGTCATCACAAAACATATTACTATAAAGATGATGCTTTGTAGAGAAAATCGGAGAACACTAATATTCAATATAGCATTTAAAAACAGTCAAAGTAGAATTATATGTTTAGACTGGGTTGAACCCAGTGGTGCTCAGACACTGCTCCTAGCTTGGGGCTTCTTGTCAGTGCTCAAGGGACCATATACAGGACTAGTAACAGGGATCAAACTCAGGACTCCTGCGTGTGCTCAAACCTACTGAAATTTAATTCATAACTTAAAAATCTATCTCATCACAGATGGGTGTTAGCATTGGAGCCATTGTTAGCAAAGTAAAGGAAGCAAACGCACATCATAATTTTTAAGTGATATATATATATATATGTATATATATATAAATGCACAGGGATTCAATAAAATAATTATTAAAATAAAAAAAGTATATATATAAATGTATATATATAATTTTCACTCATTTGAAAGAAAATTGAATTGGTAACAGAAATCATAGTATGAAGGAATGTCTGAGTTAGAAAATGGATATGAACATCTTATGTAGAGATATCTTGAAATACAGGTCCATATAGGAACAAACTGAGGGAAAAAAAGATAGATATTTTTAAAGACTGTATTTCCATGAAATTAATTAAAAACTACTTTGAAACCAAAAGAAGAAATGGGCCTTATCTCCTCAGCTGGACACACCTATAAAATTCCACCTTCGAATACCTAAAGGAAACCTACCTTAGTTTCTAATATCTTTGCTGCGTTTGGGTATTGGAGCTGTGCCCAGCCTTGTATGGGGTTATTTCCCCCCATACATGACTGGAGGGACAGTACAGTGAACAGGGCATTTCCCTTGAATGCAGGCAATGGGGTTCTATCCTCAGCATCCTCTGTGCTCCTCCAAGTCCACCAGGACTGATCCCTATGCTCAGAGTGAGGAGTAAGCCCTGAGCACCACCCGATCTGGCCCCCAAACAAAAACATAACCAAAATGAAGAAAGTAAAGAAAATGGGATATTCCAGCCTGTGCTGGGGATTTTCTCCCAGAGTACTAAGGGGCCTTGTTGGTTCCAGACATCCATACTGGGCTTCCTGGGTGGGAAATACGTGCAGCTCAAACACAGCCCCGGTGCCGCTCCTAGTCTCCTTTCCATTATTTTAGTCTTGTTTGTGTTCAGCCAAACCTGGCTGTGCTCAGGGCTTACTCCTGGCTCTATGCTCTGGAATCACTCTTAGTGGGGCTCAGGGCCATATGGGGTGCCAGGATTGAACGAGGTCAGCCACATGTGAACCACATGAGAGGCGGTACAGGCTCTTTCACATCTGTACACCTCCCCAGTCCCCTGCCCACCGCCTAGTTTAAAGGAACACTGCAAAGGAAAATAAAAATAAGAGGTTGTACCATAGTGTATTCTATGACAGAGTGAATACGTAGTTAAAAAATGAGCATGTTTTGATCTTTTTCACATTGCTGTACTTTTTTTTCTCTAGTGGGAGGGATTTGATTTACATTTTTATGCTTGACACATTGGTGCTGGTATGTATTACCTGTGACTCACAGGTGGCTGTGGCTTAACACAAACTGCAGCAAAATATCAATGTGCTGAACAAACAAAAAAAAAAACACAAAACAAATGGTAGAAGCACATGAAAACTAATACTATTGGCGTAAGTAGCTTCATCAAATATGTAGTTCAGTGGCTGGTTGGGAGAACTGGATTCCTTACTCAGGATGTTTCACTTTCTGCCTGACTCTAATGAGCCAGAAGAGAGGCCCTGAGGTACTGTGGTCAGGATGATGGTGTCCTGTCCTGCTCCTCGCCGGACATTGATTCCTCGAGGGAATACTCCAGGAAAACATTTCCTCTTGTACTGTTGGATGAGACATGCATTTTCACCCCATTGAAACCTGGCTAGACCCCTGTCCTAACAGGAACGATTAATCCTCGATATTTTGGCCAACAAGTTTTAGATTCCTTAAATATTTGCAAAGCTTCATTAGTGTTTATCTTCCGAAGGGCACATCATGCGCATTTACATAGCCATTTGTCATATGCCTTGAAAATAGAAAGACAAAAACCAAACATGGAGACTTTCATGTGTTATCAGTGTTTTGTGGTTCTCTGAAGCTTTAAATTCATTGGTTTGTGGATTGGCCCATAGGGACCTCAGTGGTACAAGTGACAGCAACTGGCGCTGACGACCCCCACGTACGGCAACAGCGCCGCGTAGTCTACAGCATCCTGCAAGGACAGCCATACTTCTCGGTGGAACCAAAGACAGGTAACCATGGAAATGGGACACTCCTTGCAAAGTCATCATTTAGACTTTGGCATTGAATTAGAATGATTTGGGGAAGGGGGTGGTCAGGTGGGACATCTAGGAGCTGCTCAGAGCACCCAGTGGCCATTTCTCTGCCAACTGGGCTGAGTGAGTGTGAGAGGCTAAGCCTGTCATGATGCTGGGTGAATTAGAATACGTTTTCATTGGAGTTATTCTTATTCAATATTGTTGACATTCCTTACTGTGCTTCTCCCAGCATGTGTATGTTCGTCATAGGTGATACATAGCATGTTAGTCATTGAGGAATTAGTCCCTTTGAAGAATATTTTGTAATGTTTAGCAGTATCACCACCAAGATTAAAAACAATATCATATATCAAATCATATTCAATGGATCTGATTTTATTCGATCTATTGAATGTATTTTAATATATAATATTGTGTTTAATCTTGGTGATCATATTCCTGAAACAAGCAGATGCCATTGGGCTATGCTGGCACGTGATAGGGTCAAATGGAAATGTTTCTGGCGCCCGCTTGAGCAAATTGATGAGTAACGGGATGTCAAGCGAGCAAGTGAAGTGATCAAGTGATTCAATAGATAGAGGACTGTACTGGGCTTAAGGCACTTGCCTTGCGTTTAACTGAGCCCAGTTCAATACCTGGAGCTCTATGGGTCTTCCAAGTATTGCTGAGTGCATCTGTGGAGACGCCCTAGAGCCACATCTATCCCCAGGAAGGGCTAAGGTTTCCTCACCACTGCTGGGGAGGAATCCACAAAAAATTCATGGGGAGTATTTAGCACCCCAAGATCTGACTGAGTCTCCCAGGGGTGAGGCTTTGGGTCAACTCCCCGTACGTGTCCAAACAAAGAAACAAACACAACAGAATTTTAGCTCTTGTCTACTGACCATGTAAGACAAGCCAATTCTTTGCCTTTGTTTCATTTTTTATTTTTTTTCAATAACTTAGTTAGGAATTGTGCACAATAAAACTTAATCTCAGATAAAAATCTGTTTATCAAGTATTAGAATAGGTAATAGATTCAGTTAGTCTTTCTAAGAGTTTGCAGATAAATTTTCTTAGGAAAACTAGTTAACACATAACCATTTGGGATATGATTTACTAAGTCATAAGCCAAAATAAAAAATTAAAAATATAGAAGACAGGTTTTTTTTTCTAAGTTGTAGCAATGCCTGGATAAAATATTGCTTCTCTGCTTTGCTTTTAAGCTGGAATAAATACCTCAAGACTATCATTTGGGGTTTTTCCATGTTAACTATAAAGTATTCTTTTCTCCTTTCTAGTGGTTCTATGTATTGGGTAGAATGGGTGGGTATCAAGGTGGGACAGTGTTTTCTTGATTTTGTTCCTGTTGAAAATCCAAAATTGCTCTAAATTTTAATCATTTTGCCTTTATCATGGAGAGAAATTATCGTTTAAATAGTCAGTTTTATGAGTTTGAAGATTGGGATGGTACTTGTGTTCCTAAGTGGACATTTTAGTGCCGCATACTTTGTTTTCTATATCTTTTTTGTGAATGCCTATATTGTTGTATTCTCAACCTCAGTGCAGAGAGCTATTTGAGAGTGATGGTAATGTAAGACTCTTGGTTCTTGACCCATTAAGAATTCATCAAGATCACTTGGAATTCTTTATAACGCAGTGGTTATATTTGAATCTCAGCCTGGAGATTTTAATGCTGAAGAAATGCTTCTTATTAAGCAAGTGCTAAAGAAGGCAATGAAAGTGTTTGATTTGTGATATGAATCCTGTGAATGTGGAGCATTTGCTGGTGGTTGATATAATGATAGATGTGAGAATCCTAAATTCAGACTCCCACCCGCTCCCTTCTAGATCTACTTTTGCAGCATCAAGTGACATTGATGAGTTTCTGACAGTTTGTTAACAAATTATACACTCCTGCGTTATATAACTCATCCCAAAATAGTACACACCAATCCCAAGGGTTAAATATTTTGCTGTGACTAATGACTGTCTTATGATTTGAGTTTTGTTGTAAGATAATGGGTTTCTCATAAACCCCAGGGCAGGAAAGGCCTCTGATTGAGCAACTGGACTGCTTTCTGTGGGAATCGCAGTGTAGCTTCTTCAGACTTCATTTGAATTTCAGAATCTCAAGGATCATGTATTATAGGAGAGGAAGGAAGTTCAGTTTAATGTTGTTTTACTTTCACTTTTGATGCTATAATTATAGAAATCATTGGGGTTTCTCTTTTTCTTCTCATTAGTGCAGTGATATTCAGGAAATATTTCGCTCGCTGATTCTCCATAATTTAGAGAATGCATTCTATTGCAGAGAAAAATAATTGTGTTTCTCTGACAAAAATGGAAACTTTCTTCCTCCCGAAGAGCATGGGGAGCTGTAAATCAGGTTCGAGTTAGCCTTCTTTATTTGCTGACAGTAGGAGTCTTATCTGTGTGAGAAATAACACAATTTTCCACATTTCTGAAGCTGAGGGCTTTGAGAGGAAAATAAAACTTCAGACAAGAAAAATATTGAAAATATGCCAAATCAAGATTAGGTGGGGAGAAAAAAAAATAGATTCAGGCAATCATTGCTTGGTGCATTTCTCTTATTTTATTCTCAGGTCTTATTTTTTTTATTTTTTAAAAATAACATTTCATTTTAATGCTATTTATGAATCAATAACAATTTATGAATTGTCATTAACCTGGAGTGTTTGGACCTCACAGCATGGGACTGCTGTCTGTTACGTTATATGCAGGTCAGATGACCTGAGGCTAGCTATATTTTCCACTTTGATTTTTCCACCCACTCTAACAAAAGTGTGAGTGACCACAAAACCCCAGGGTGCCAATTCAGCCTGCAAGAGTCCGCCAGCAGAAACCCAAGAATGCATCTTCGACCATGTGGAGGTTCCCTTCCCCCAGCATCCAATGGCTTCAAACTTTGCAGGGCCAAGAGAGAGGCTTATTCTGAAACGCTTATCTGTTCTGCAACCCACATGCAAGCGAAGAAATCCCATGTTTTGGTCTGTATGTTGCATAGCTGGAGGAGACACACAATGGCAGTTCAAAATGAGTTGGAATCAGTAGGATATCAAGGTGCCATCAGCAGGATCAGAAACTGGCTTGCAGAAGCTGGAGCACCCGGACCCCCTTGCTGTGTGGCGGTTGGGTAGAACAAACCAGGCATTAAACAGAATTCATCAACTGAGAGACTTTCTTCCAGTGTTAAGAGGCCTGGCTGACTGGGGCCTGCGTTGTGAGCTCTGTGCTGATGTCATAGTTTCCCGCAAATAAATAAGTCCCGTTCCGTCACGCAGGTTCCATTTTTCACAGGTTCCATTTGTGGTCTGGCTTGTGTGAGGGGCATTTGCTCTGCTGAGAGCCTGCTCTGGACAGTTCCCCATCAAGGGAACTGCAGTTGCTTAACCAGAGACCCTTTCATTCGATGCCACTTCTAGAACCCTCTCAATTGACTGAGACTCTCGATGTAGTTGCTCTTCTACATCCTTTTGTGTTTGTTTGTTTATTAGTTTTGTGTTTTTGTGTCACACCTGGTGATGCTCAGGGATTACTCCTGGCTCTGTGCTCAGGAATTACTCCTGTTGGTGCTTGGGGGAACTATATGGGATGCCGGGGATAGGAACCCAGGTCAGCCATGTACAAGGCAAATACCCTATACACTGTGCTATCGCTCTGGCCCCTTCTCTACATCTGTTTGCAGTTCTCTTGTGTTTCACCTAGAGCTAGACAAACCAAAGAAGACAGGCTTAGCTAGAACAACCGATGAGGAAGCCTTTATTCACCTTGTACTATGAAGGGCCACAGAGTATGACATGTACCTTGTACCATGTGACCCACAGCGGACGGACTGCCCCAACACTCTCCCACCCCCTCCCACCCTGCCCTCTCAGATCGGCGGGTGCCTGGACTCTTTACATTACTGGCAAGTCTAAGTGTGCTGAATCCATGCATCTTTGATGCTCTCCCAGTGGGGCTGGATTCGGAAGTGTTACCCGTCTCTGTTCCAAACAGTACCTATGCACATTCAGATACTAGCTTAGCAGAATAAGCTTAAAATATATCATCAGGGACTCCCAAAAAATTAGAGAATGATATTCCCAGATGAAAAGCCAAACATTTCTAGAAAAATAATAGTGATACATTTAAGGTGTTTAGGCACAGTTCTGTTCTGTGACTATGGATTATCAATAAATAAAAAAGTTGTGGGTTACTGAGTCAGATGACGCCATTATATACGTAATATATATATTTACGTATATATGTATATATTTACATATATATTTATATACATATAAATATACATAGATTTATATGTACATATACATATAAATATATATATATTTTCATTGGTGTTAGCTTAAAATGATGGATTATTGAAATTGAATAATAGCTTCCATGAAAACCTCATACTACTATAGGGTTTCAGTTAGACAAGGCTGACTCTTATTGTTTCAGAGACATAGTATTAATGTTTTAGTGTATGACTGTATTTATATAACATAAAATGTAAGTCAAATCCAGTGAGGTCTCATTCTCAGATGTTGACAGCTTATATTCCAAAATAAGAAGCTAGCAACACCTAGAAACCTATTCTTTTGTAATGCCCTTTTTTAAAATTCAATTTTCTTCTTTGCTTATCACAAATTTACTTAATATCTGAGATATTTGAAAATTATATTTGCCACCTACCTTACGTTGTGATCTTAGTGCTTTAGAAACAAGTTATTTATAGGATCACTTGTAAAAAAGACAATTACAGGTGTGAAAAAAAGTAACTCTGATGACCAGTTATTTTTCCTTTCAAATAAAGGTGTCAACTTAACAGACTCATGAAAGGGCCAGGCTGCTGTGCTTTTTTTCTTCTGATGAGTTGAAAGATTCTGTGTTTCCCCTTCTAGTGTTAATGCATCAGTGAAGTAGAACAGTGAAAGTTGAAAATTTAAGCTAAGTTTCTCTAAAAATTTCAATAGTTTGTTATCTGTAAGTGGCATATGGAGTCAAATATTAAGATAGATGATATGCCATTTTTAAAAAAAAGGAGTTAAAGATAAAAGCAAATATCATAAAACAGAATGAAAAACTTTTAGAAGAATTTCCAAAGCTCTTAAACAAAGAATACTTTGCTGGATATCACTGCTTGTCGCAGATGAGGGTTAACACAAGTATTAAAGAACACGCAGGAAATATCTAGGGATACATTATAACTCTATGGAGAATATGTCTCAGACACTTGTCTTTGAACCCAGTGAACATGACTAATTTCCCTTAATAATTTGGTATTTCAAAGACATTTATATGTCATTGGTAGCAACCAACAGAATTTAGAATGGGGTTATTTAAAGTAACCTTGAATTGCTGTAATTGTAGCAAGAATACCAATTTGTATTTAATGTTTAGAAATATAGCTGACTTAAAGTAGGGTAACTTAAATGCTTAACGTACTGATCGTTGTTTGCATAACTGTGTGTTGGTACTTAAGGGCTAGTGTCCAGACCTACATAAAAATAAGAATGTGGAACAATGCATGAGAGTTATGTAACTTGGCATTTGGCGTCACAACAATGCATTGTTTAAATTGTTCTTCAAGTGTTGAACCTTTTCCTTACTTCTCCCAACCCTCTACTATCTGAAGTCCCAAGCTGACTCCTGTGTTTTACAGAACAGGCATTCTACAGTAAAACTTACAGGCCTGGAGTGACAGTATAGCAGGCAGGGCGTTAGCTTTGCATACAGCCAACCCAGGTTTCATCCCTGGCATCTTGTACTGTCCTGGAGCACACCAGGAGTGACCCTTGACCGCAGAGCAACAGTAAGCCCAGAACACCACTAGGTGTGGCTCCCAAACCAAAACACTGTTTATAACATATGTCAGGCAGCTAAAGCAGTGTACATGGACACCATATTGGACATGCCCACTTAAGGCTCAGTCTTTGGACAACTGCAATGGGCAGTTTTATTTTTCCTTGTAAACTTGGAGGAGTTAATTTCTATGCTGAAGCTAAGGAAAAATATTCCAAATCTGTGTGTAATTATTTTTGTCTAAAGAAACTCTATTAAACAAGTGTTATGTCCAAGTCACATACTCTTTCCTCTGGCACTGTGCCTCTGAACATTTAAATTCTGAAATCTCCTAAAAGTTAGAATCTGTTTAATAAAGTAAATTAGACCTTTTTCAAGCTGAGTCAGTTAACGTGATTGCCCTAGGTGAATATGCAAGACATTGTCTTTGATGGAAAAGATGAAAGTGCAAAAAATGATTAAGTAGGATTCTAGACTTCTTATACTTCATTAGTAAAGATTGCTTCTAATGACTAGGTTCAAAGTCTACATTGATCAATATTAAATAGATTTGCAATTGATAATATTCTGTGAACAGTTACTAAGCATATATAAGGCATATACATCATTTTACATATTTACACATAACATATTTCTTCCCCAGTTTTTGTCTAGTTGTAATTTGGTTACTCATAGAAAGTGACACAATTGCTGCAAGAACTACTGTTGAGTCATTTTCCCAATGAGCAACATGCAATTGCGATACATTTGGGGGCTTAGGGACTGTCTGCATTGAGTGCTATTGATTCGAAATGAACACTGCCAAACCTCACCAGCTGTTTTGGAGCTGCTGATTTCCATTAACACTGTGATCCTCACGTTGAACAGCTTCCCGAACTCTTTGACACAGCCTGTGTCAGCAGTGGATTGTTGTGGTGTGGAATGGTGTTTTGCTCATTGAACATAGATCACTCTTATTCTTTCCTTTTCAGAGTATGTTTTAACTTTGCTGGCAGAGTGGCAGTAGGGCCAGTAGCTGAAAGATTTATGGTGAGTTCATGTCACTAGAATTAAGTTATTGGAGAGGGTGAAAGAGAAAACCAGGAGAGGTCATTGTCATATGTTTGTAGAGGTGACTGCCCTGTTATTCTAGTATAAGGAGTACTTTTAATTCGTAAATTGTTACTTCCTGAGTAACAGTCCTGAAACTTAAAGGTAATCTCTGTCTTATGCTAAGAATTTCTACTCTTCTGACATGTTTCTCTGTGTTATAACACTGTCTGTCATTACCACAGCCTGTTGCGAGTGATTCTGCATTAAGATGCTTAAAGCAACGAAGGGCACCAACAATAGAGAATGTTCTCTAGACTGGTATTCGTCCATTTGAATGCAGTGGTGATTCATGATGCGTTTTACTGGGATTTGAAATTTTACAGGAGTCATCAAGACCGCCCTTCCAAACATGGATAGAGAGGCTAAAGACCAGTATTTGCTTGTTATTCAGGCAAAGGATATGGTTGGTCAAAATGGAGGACTCTCAGGAACGGCGTCCGTCACCGTGACCCTGACTGATGTCAATGATAATCCACCTCGCTTTCCTCGAAGTAAGCTCTTCTGTTCCCAGCACATGGGCAGATGTTCCTTGCCACTCTGAAAAATGTCTCTACTGGGGAATTGTTTTCACTAGCTTTCATGGAAATAATTCACTTATTATGTTCCCTCCCAATTATCAGAAGCATGCTTGTAATTCAGGAATGTCATATAACAGGGTTTGGCAAAGAATTAAGGCAATCTATTTTTGTATGACTTCTTTTTTAAATAGGACATTTTGGTTTACATTTTGAACACTAGACAATTGTTTATTAACCTTTTATTCTTACCTTTCAATACGTTATAGGAATTTAAAACATTATTGCTGTCAATAGAAATAGTACAATGCATTCTTTGTTTCTGCATATTAAAATAGGTCCCTGTATTTTTACAGCTAGCACAGGCCTCCCTTGGTTTCCATTCCGTGCTTTGTGATAACCAGCTCATGCCCCTCACACATTGCTGAGCAATGAAACCATGTCTTTCTCATGCAAACACTGAGTGCTTGAAAAAATGCATGGACCAGAGAGAAAGTAAAGTTCAGACGTTTGCCCTGCACATGGTTTGAATCCCTGGCCTAAAATATGGTCCTAAAAGAGCCTCCAGAGTCGTTTCTGAGCACAGATCCAGAACGTCCCCTTATTAACACCACTGGGCTTGGGTTTCTCCAACCCTCCCTTCACCCAGGTATCAGTTCAAAGAACCATGAAATGAATAACTCTTTAGTTGCCATGAACCAAGTGGCTCTTCACTTGACCAAGAGAAAGGGAGAAAAAGCTCCTCTAGGTAAAGACTTCTGCTTATAAAAAGTATTTAATGTTCTTTCAGTTTCCAGTGCACTTTCTCAGTGTACTGAAGTAAAGAAGGAAAATACAATGTTTTTAAAATAATGCTCTAACTAGGAATGAAGAAGCGCAAATGCTTTTTACCACAAATTATGTGAAACAAGGGTATTTTTTTCTGCAAATAGGAATGCCTGTTTGTTTTCCTTTCAATACCTCAGCTTTATATGTTTTATTTTAATTTTAGCACTTTAAATATTTTTCATTCCTGTTTCCCAGGCATTTCAGTATATCATGGTTAAAATAAAGAACGTTTTACCTAAGTTTAGCATTTAAATAAAATTGATCCTTCCTTCCTATAAAGAAAAGCACTTGTTAAAAAGACTTTAAAAAGCTATACTCTTATACTCTGTGTGTGCTGTGTGTGTGTGTGTGTGTGTCTTTCCTTCTCATTAAATAGTATTATTTTATTTATGTACTGTTGGGTCTGCAGATCTTCACTTACGCCATCACAGATCATTATGAGCCTAGTTAAGTTAAGTTTATAAGCTCAAAAAAAGACTAGCGTTGGTTTTCTTTTCATTTCCTGGACCAGTGTTTAGAAATATGCTATGTTTTAGTAACATACAGTGTTTCACTGACATGCTGTTATGAACATTGTAGCATCATATAATCAGGAATAGGCTTCTGTTTGCCTATGTGAAGTCTCTGCTATTCTATTTTCATTCAATATTTAATATACAGTTTATTCTTTCCAATGACTATAAATCCATCATGTTTATAATTACATTAAGCTGAGAGTTTTAAAATCAGTAAAAGGAGCACATAGCTTCCCACTACCAGCATTAGAGGAAAGTTAATTCTTCCCTTGCCTTTCCTCAAGCCATCTCATTTATTGTCCTTTATTGGCTAACCACCTCACTCCACACACCACCAGCAAATAGCTGGGGTTAGGGAAAATGTCTCAGGTACCATATTGCTTTCTTAACCTCTTCCTTGTCACAAAGCAAAGAAAAAGTCACCAGATGTTTTCATTGGTTAGCTGAGTAAGGCTGTGTTCATTTTGTTCTTTTCTTGAATTTCACAGGGTCTTACCAGTATAATGTTCCAGAATCTTTGCCAGTGGCCTCAGTTGTGGCCAGAATCAAGGCTGCTGATGCTGATATAGGAGCTAATGCTGAAATGGAATATCAGATTGTGGATGGAGACGGCTTGGGGGTATTCAAGATTGCTGTGGACAAAGATACCCAGGAGGGATCATTACTATACAGAAGGTAATATTTGATTTCTGTTCTCCTGTGAGTGTAGCAGCACAGTGATGATTTAAGAGCTGGCTCTGATTTGATGGACGATTACATCAGACAAATAGATTAGCCATATGGAACTGGGATTCTTTTTATTTTATTAATGGAAGCTAGGAAAGGAAGGACCATCTAGGAGCTGAGGGGCTTTCCCTGCAGTGGACTCACCCTGTTTTGTATTCCCAGCACTGCGCATGGTCCCTGCTGATGCTCCAGGGACCCCTCTGAGCATGGAGCTAGGAATAGACTCTGAGCACTGCAAAGTGTGACCAAACCATGCCCTTCCCCTCCTTCACACCCCAACAAAGGAACAAAAGTTAGGTATTTGTTTCTAGGTGTCAGAATCTTAGGAAATCCTATATGGCTTTTGTGATCGCAGTGTCAATTAATTTTCTGAATAAACACACAGCCTTTATCTAAAATACTGTTAACAAATACTGTAATAATTAATCAGTCTGGGAGATGTGTGTTTAAGTAGCCAGCTTTGACTTTAAATGACAGCTTTCTTGTCATGGAGACAGCTGTGCTTGCTCAGAGAAACCCTAAAATCAGCCCAAAGCCCCTGGTAAGCAAAGTGGATAAGCACTCTCAGGCCAAGAATACTACAAAATCAAGTCAGAGACGGACAACAAGATGTTGAAGATGGCTTTATTGTTGTAATATTTGGCTGTATTGTTGTAATTATTATTACAACAAGCCAGATGACCCCCCAGCACTCCATGAGGACCTCCATTTTCCATATTCGGACTTCCCCCTCGTCAGAACTCCACCCAGCAGACCAGCCTATCACAGCCCGGCTCATCGAGATCCACCCTGCTGCAGTCTTTTTTTAATCCGGCCCAGCAGAGCCTCACAACAAGCCAGACAACCCCCCCACTCCATGAGGACCTCCATTTTCCACATCTGGACTTCCCCCTAGTCAGAACTCCACCCAGCAGACCAGCTTATCACAGCCCGGCTTGCACGGCTGCTTGCGGCTGCGCGGTTCATCAATAAATGCTGGATTTTGAGATGACTACAAGAGTATGCTACCCGCATGGCAGAGCCTGGCAAGCTACCCGTGTCGTATTTTATATGCCAGATACCAGTAAAAATTATAGACCTCATTCCCATGACCTGATGGAATGGTTTGAGGCTCTTTATGTTCCTGGAGCAAGCAGGTGCCCTTGGACTCTACTTGCATGAGACAGGTCATATGGAGATGTTACTGGTGCCCGCTCGAGCAAATCAACGATGAACAGGAAGACAGTGACAGTGATACAGTGATTATTTTCAAAATTCATGCAGGAGGAACTATTTGAAGAAATCCTACAGAACATGCTCTTTGCGAAGCCTGCCTCGCTTCCGTCAGTAGTACGCAAAGCTTGAAGGGCGTTGTACTCTGCATAATTTTACCCACCATGTTCAAGTTAGCTCCTGCACTAATTAGATAATGAAGAACATGAGCTCTGCTTTGTATGGAAAAAACTGTTTGCCAAGTGTTTTAGAATAAGCAAGCATCATTCCAGTACACTGCTTTATTATCTCAAATACCTGAAAATTTGAACACTAAAATACATATGAAAAGCTCAGCTATGGTGTGCTGGGATTTATCCAGGTGGAAAGCTCTGTAATTAACACTGCTCAATTATTAACAGACATCAATAAAGAAAGTTATATTTTTGTTGTTTTAGGAAAGCATATGTTTGATTTCAGGCCAATGGGCAAAACATTTCTGCAATTATTTCCAGTGGACAGCTGCTGTTTAAGCTCTGCTGGTGACAATCTGTATAAAGTTTTAATAATGAGAAAAGGCCAACTGTTGGTGAAACCTATTTTTGTCTAAAGTAAAAGAAATGCATTAAGGAACAGGGCTGTCCAAAAATTGGAAATAGTCCTCTAAAAGCAATCTGCTATACTCCAGAATTTTAAATTGTATACTGGAATTATTTGAAGTAGGAGAAGAGCCTTAAGAAAGGACCCTCAATATACAGAACCTGCCAAGTAGTTGGGGCGTGGGAGGGGGGAGGGAGGTGGGGACATTGGTGATGGGAAATGGGTTCAGGTGGAGGATGGGTGTTGGAACACTGTAGAATCAAAACTCGAGCATGAGCATCTTGCAATTGTATGTCTAAAAGTGGTGTAATAAAATTAAGAAAAATAAAAGATAAAATAAATTTTTTTTAAAAAAGAAAGAATCCTCAAGCTTCTAGGGATTCATTATCCTAGTACTCTGGTAGACCTTTAGTGTTCTAGTCTCTCTTTAACACTGGAAGAAGAGAGAGAGAGAGACCAATAATGGAGAAATCAATGAGAGAGAAAGAGAAAGAAACCATTGAAAGAGAGAAACCAATGGGCAAGAGAGAGAAATCAATGAGAGAAAGAGAGAAACCAATGAGAGAGAAATAAATGAGAGAGAGAAACCAATGAGAGAGAGGAGAGACCAGTTTTCCAGAGCTGAGAGAACCCCCAGTACATATCTCAAGAGGGGAGATGTGGGTGATGTATGATCAGGGACTGTGTACCTGAAACACATGTGTTTGGGCACCACATGCCCTTGGCAGCAACACTTGGGCTCTGGCAGTACTTGGGTTTGCTTCCCTTGTTCACTCAGCTCTATAGGGTTCCTCCCAAGGTACCAGAGGGACTTCTAATGGGTTTCCTCCAGGGTGGGGCGGGTTTCTGCCTAGGTAAGAGTCTGATGTTCAGGAGGTTGGCTGCGGAGGTAGAGTAGGGAGCAGTTGATGTCTTCTTTGATTATCTTTCCTGGCCTTTGTTCCTGCTGGAGCTTCTCTTGGTGGGCTCCTGCCTTCTCTGGGTCTGGCCTGGCACACGGTAAAAGGGTATATCAGGCTGTAGTTCCTGTGCCCACAAGGTAGGTCCTGACAACTTTAAATGTACTTGGTTTTATTACTTCCCAAGAATTCATTGCTGCGGGGTGATGTTTCTCTCTCTACCTGCCTGTCGCTTCATTGCAATTACATAGCATGATTGATAGCTGCTAGACTTTGTTTTGAGTAACTTAAGCATTGAGTATTTTTTTAACTAACCGTGAGTTGCACCTTCAGAAAATTGCTTGTGATTGGATTTCTGTTGTTCAGTGCTCCAACGCCCACCAGTGTACGTTTCACACCATCAATGTCTCCAGTTTTCCTCCCCACTCCCTTTATAATGGCTTTATTTTATATTCTTAACAACCTTATCAAGGAATTAGTAATGTGAAAATATAGAAATATTTTAAGTGTCCAGCAGTAGAAAATGCTATTAAATATCATATTATCTTCACATGAAGTTTTCTAAATCATTGAAATAAGATGGTGGTGCTGAATAATGGTTTTATTTAACATTTTAATTTGAGGGGATATAGAGTATCAAATCCAGGGTCCCCCATGTGCTGGGCAAGTCGAATCAACTTAATTCCCAATCACAGATTAATGTTTTAATCTAAGATATGAAAAATAACTGATTACTATTAAGGTGGTTCCTCAAATTTTCTCTACCTCTGCTAATGTGTAAATCTGATCTCATGTTTATTTTCATGTGCCTTTGTTTCCTGTGTTAGGGTGGAATCACTAAGTAGACAGCAAAATAATCTCCAGCTGTCTTCCTCAACCGTTCTCTGACTTTTCTTTTTCCGTCATTTTTCTGCTTCATACACATCAATCACTATGTAACCCCCTGGAACACCCTCAAGCACACAGGGTCTTAGGACCCCAGTTTAAGAGACACTGGTCTATAATAACAGACTATATGAGTCTAAGCATTATAGTTCTGTAATTTCTCAATTTTTATTAAGTCCTTTTGACAGAATGCATGCATAGTAGAACATCAAGCTTGTTATGGGAAAAATGTACTAAGCAAATCCATGACTTAGAAATGAGTGGACGTCAGGATCACTTCCTTTTCTTGCTAAAAATCTTTAGTGTTAGCAAATGTGGCATCCTGTGTTCCTCCTTCCCTCCTTCTCCAGATGCTTCTGAGTAAATAAAAGATATTGGTGTAGTTACTTTGAATATGTCAGGCTCATTTTTATTTTCAAGGTTTCTCCCACCTCCAAACTCATTTTTCTTCAAAGACATAATTTTGCATTGTCTGCTAATATCTTCTAACACCTACCTGAGCCAATTCAGGGTTCTTATTGACATTGAAATTTGCATAAGTAACTGACGCCACTAATAGTTGATTAAAAATAGTAGAAATGATATATTTCCTTTCTTTCAGTTTTATCTTAGTGATTTCTGAGTTTTTAATGTAAAAGTTCCTTTTGGTATGACAGTTCAGTTTCTAGATGAAAAAAGTGCTAGTGAGTTGAAGTTTTCCTCATTCTTTTTCAGCTATTCCACAAATTTACTAAAAGTTAATTCATGATTTACGTGCACAAACTCTTCCAGTCATATTGAAGGTCTTCATGAACTTAGAAAACTTCAAATAGGGCTTATCGTTCAAGACCTTCTAGGAACCATGTTGGCCAAGTTGAATTATTTTAATTAGTATTTCCCAGATACATAGCAACTATTTCTCAGTTCCACTCAGAGATCCACACTAGACTCTAAGCATTTTCCATTCCGAGTGGCAACATAAATTTATTCTAGGTTCTTCAAACATGCCCGCCTCCCATGGGATTCTCTTGTACTATGTTTTCAGACCCATGTCAGTTTTCTCATTGGTCAGGATATACATTTCCACCCTTTCTCCCTCTATGAACCTGCTAAAGGCAAATAGAGGTAGTATATATTTTTGTACAGTCTGTTCTATGTAATGAAGTACACATGCATATTATGGATGCTTCCCTCCAAGGATAAGAGTCAGTATAATAAAATTATGCTGAAAATGTCTCAGTACACAGACGCTAAGAGCCAGATCCAGAATACTGGATTCAGATCCAGAATTCTAGATCCAGAAACTGAATGCTGCCTGGAATGCTGACTTTGCCCACCCCGACACCTCTCTGCGCCTTCTCTGTTCCCTCTCCTGGAAAAATTTCCCCTTAAGAAAGCCTTTCACATTCACACTTTCATGGTAAACTAACACTCTGCGATATGTAATAGTGTAACCCAGATAGATCAAGATTTTAAGCACTTGACAAAAGAATATTGTTCATCTCTTTTTAATGATTATTGGTTCTAAGCAGAGAATTCTGTTCAAAGAGGACAGTCCGGGCTCTCAGTCCTCGAGGCTGATGGCCCCTTGGTCCCATAGTTTCTTTCTCTATTTCTGTGTTTTCTTGAGAGCTTATTTGGAGGTTCTAGCAGGGGACCGCAGCTACTCGTATACCCTCGACCAAAGACCGGTCCGTCTCTATTTGAGGAAGGCCGTCCCAGAGCGCAGCTTCGGGAGGGACGCACATGGAGCGGTGAGGGAGGAAGGGGATACCCGCCTAGCCAGCCAGATCAGCCGAATCAACCCTGGTGATCAATGGGGTGACAGATGTCACAGCCAGATCGCCCTCACACCCTCTGTCTGTTTTCTAATTCTCATGACCCCTGCTTCAGGTCTGTTCACCTGGGTTTGATCCCTGGCAGCTGACATCCAAACAGGGATTTGAACCCTAGACCCAATGGCAGAAACCAGAATCCAAAATACACAAACACAACAGCTTTTTCCTTGCTGTTGCTATGGTCAGTAAGATGTGTGGGTGATCACACTTGCAACTTGCGCAAGATGGGGGCCCCTGAATCTGGCATGGCAGAGTATCTCTTTGCCAAGCACATGCCGGAACCTGGTGACAAAAAGAGGTAAGCCTTATGCTGGCTTCCTGGGACACAGTGACAACAAAAGCTAAGTTTTACACTGGCTTCCCAGAGCCACAGGTAAGCTTTGGGCCATAGAGCAATCCAAGAATGTTGGGATTACCTTGACCTTTTCTATGAATTCCAAAATATCTATTTCAGGCTTCGATTCATATCAGTTCTTCAAATAATTTGGTACCCACCCCCAAAAATATCGGAGCCTTTATAGGAACATCTAGATAAGTTTAGACCCCGCTTGACAGTTGGCTGATCACCTATACCTCATTTCTCAGGAATTTCTACAAGGTCCGAGGAAGGGCTTGAAGAGTGAACAGATAACATCCAGGTATAAAAAGGGCATAGGAGCTTTGCCACAACGGACAATCCCAGAGCAAAGTCCACTTCAGGACATAAGTTCGGAGAATCACAGGCCATGCTGCTGCCTCCATTGTGGCGAGGCTGCTGGTGCCTGAGGCATGTAGGTGAAATCGCTCTTTTGCAAGCTCACTGTCAGTTAGTGGGAGCATAATGTTATTCCATTTTGCAACAAGAATATTTGCATACAAATAACAAATATTAACAAGTAACCTAAGTGTTAGCTCAACTAGTCTGCAAAGTGGGAAACTTCTGTGGTTTTTCATTTATATCCTTATCATCAGATCTGTCTATAATCATTCAAATTCATGTCAAACACTTCCTTTCTTTCTGATGTTCTGTTCTGATGGGTAACCGTATGCATATAAAATATAGCAGTTTTCTGGGCATAGTCTAGTACATCTTTATACTTTTATTATGTTTATTTAAAGTTTCATTTCATTTCTTTTTTTTTTTTGGGGGTTTGGGCCAAACCTGGCAGTGTTCAGGGGTCTGACTCCTGGCTCTGTGCTTAGGGAACTCTCCTAATGGAGCTAGGGAATTAATTATATGGGGTGCCAGGATCAAATCTGGGTTGACTGTATGCAGAGCAAGCATCCTGCCTACTGTACTGCCTTTCCGGCCCTTTATTAGGTTTTTGAATTGTTTGGAGACCACACCTGGCAGTGCTGAGGGCTTATACCCGACTCTATGCTCAGGGATACTCCTGGCCAGTCTCAGTAAACCATGTGGTGGCCAGGGATCCTGGATCAGGCAAATGCAGTGCCAGTGCCTTACCTGCTGTCCTATTCCTAATGCCACTGTTGCTTATCTTTAAAGCTTTGAGATCATTTTTATTTATCTCTCCTCTCCTTGATACATAACTTTTGGTTTTTATATTTTTTTCTGTTCTCATAATTTTTCTAAGATTAGTGAACATTGTTTAACTCCAAATTTATTTATATAGTTCCTAAGTGCATCTATCTTCTCAATTCTTTTTTTTTACAATTAAAAAGTTCATGTTTGGGTTTTGGTCATACAGTGTTCCAGCACCCGTCCCTCCACCAGTGCCCATCTCCCACCACCAACATCCCCGGTTCCCTCCCCCTTCCCCAGCCCACCTCCATGGCAGGTTCTTTATTTATTTCCCTTTCTCTCTCTCTCTTTCTCTTTTCCTTCCCTTCCAGACTATGGATTACAGAACGTACATTAAAAGGTTGTCATGTGTATCCTTTTGCCTCTAATGCTCAGTTCTAGATTGGCATTAGTACGCTCGACAATTATTGGCACCCTGTTCCATTTTCTGTCTTACCTAACCTCTGACTCCCACACGTTTGTGATAATTTCCACCTTTGACAAGACCTCCTGATATATGTTTCACTTGACCTTGGATATTGGTATCATAATATGTACATATATATTTATGCCATGCAAATAAATGCAGTCATTCTTTTTTTTTCAAAATACGTAAAACTTTTATTCACATTAATGTTATCTTAGCAGCTTTTTATTTTTTTTAAATTTTTTTTATTATACCACCGTGAAACATACAATTAGAAAGGTGTTCATAATTGGTTCTTGGTAATACAGTATTCCAGCACCATTCCTCCACCAGTGCCCCATTTCCACCAGCAATGTACCCCTCCCTCCCGTCCCCCACCCGCCTTAATAGCAGGTACCCCAGTTTCCTCTCTTTCTCTCTCTCTCTCTGTCTCTGCATCTCTCTCCCTCTTATTTTACACATTGTGGCTAGCCCTGCAGATATTTAGAGTTTATCACTTAAGTCTCTTTGTGTATATTCAGTGGTGAGTTTTAATCTGCCATTACCATTTCCCACATTTAGTAAAACTGGTATCTATATCCTATTAATGAATGCAGTCATTCTATATCTGTCCTTTTCCTTCTGACTAATTTCACTCAGCATGATAGACTCCATGTCCATCCATTTGCAGGTAAATTTCATAATTTCATCCTTTCTGACAGCCGCATTGTATTCCATAGTGTAGATGAACCACAGTTTCTTTAGCCAGTCCTCTGTTCTCGGGCATTTAGGTTGCTTCCAGATTCTAGCTATAGTGAATAGCGCAGAGATGAATATAGAAGTACAGATAGTGTTTCTGCTATGTGTTTTTCGGTCTCTAGGGTATATTCCCAGGAGTGCTATTGCTGGATCAAATGGGAGCTCAATATCTAGCTTTCGGAGGAATGCCCATATTGTTTTCCAAAAGGGCTGGACCAGTCGGCACTCCCACCAGCAGTGGATGAGAGTCCCTTTTCCCCACATCCACGCCAGCACCAGTTGTTCTTGCTGTTTTGGATGTGTGCCAGTCTCTGTGGTGTGAGATGGTACCTCATTGTTGTTTTGGTTTGCATCTCCCTGATGATTAAAGATGAAAAGCACTTTTTCATATGCCTTTTGGCCATTCGAATTTCTTCTTTTTGGAAGCTTCTGTTCATTTCTTCTCCCCATTTTTTGATGGGGTTGGCTGTTTTCTTCTTGTGGAGTGCCACCAGTGCCTGATATATCCTGGATATTAACCCCTTGTCAGATGGGTATTGGGTGAATATCCTTTCCCACTCTGTGGATTGTCTTTGTATCTTGGTCACCGTTTCTTTTGAGGTGCAGAAGCTTTTCAACTTTATATAATCCCATTTGTTTATCATTGCTTCCATTTGCTTGGTCAGTGGTGTGTCGTCTTTAAAGGTACTTTTCGTTTCGATGTCATAGAGCATTTCTCCTATGTTTTCTTCGATGTACCTTATAGATTCATGTCTGATATCGAGATCTAGAATCCATTTTGATCTGACTTTTGTGCATGGCGTTAGAAGGAGGTCTAAGTTCATTTTTTTACACGTAGCTGCCCAGTTTTCCCAGCACCATGTGTTGAAGGGGCTTTCTTTGCTCCACTTAATATTTTTTGCTCCTTTATCGAAGATTAGTGGTTGTATATTTGTGAGTGCGTTTCAGGATACTCAGTTCTATTCCATAGGTCTACGGGTCTGTCTCTATACCAATACCACACTGTCTTAATTACAACTGCTCTGTAGTAGAGCTTGAGGTTGGGGAAAGTGATACCTCCCATCTTCTTTTTCCCAAGGATTGCTTTAGCTATTCGTGGGGTTTTATTATTCCATACAAATTTCAGGAGTGTTTCTTCAGTTTCTTTTGAAGAACATCATGGGTATCTTTATAGGGACCGCATTGAATCTGTATAAAGCTCTAGGGAGTATTACCATTTTGATAATGTTAATCCTTCCAATCCATGAGCAGGGAATGTGTCTCCATTTCCTCAGTTCTTCTTTTATTTCCTGAAGTAACATTTTGTAGTTTTCTTTGTAGAGATCCTTTACATTCTTTGTCAAACTGATTCCTAGGTATTTGATTTTCTGCGGTGCAGTTGTGAATGGGATAGTTTCTTTAATGTCCCTTTCTTCTCTTTCCCTGTTTGCATATAGGAAGGCCATTGACTTTTGGGTATTGATTTTGTACCCTGCTACTCTACTTTAAGAATGTATTATTTCTAAGAGCCTCTTGGTAGAGAGTTTTGGGGTTTCCAGGTATAATATCATGTCATCTGCAAATAGTGATAACTTGGCTTCTTCCCTTCCTATCTGGATGCCCTTAATGTCTTTTTCTTCCCTGATTGCTATGGCAAGTACTTCCAGTACTATATTGAATAGAAGTGGTGAGAGTGGGCAGCCTTGTCTTGTCCCTGATCTTAAGGGGAAGGCTTTCAGTTTTTCCCCCATTGAGAATGATGCTCGCTGTGGGCTTGTAGTAGATGGCTTGGATTATCTTGAGGAAGGTTCCTTCAATCCCCATTTTACGGAGAGCTTTATCATGGATGGGTGTTGAATCTTGTCAAATGCCTTCTCTGCATCTATTGATATAATCATATGGTTTTTATTTTTCTTTTTGTTGATATGATGTATTATGTTGATTGACTTGCGGATGTTGAACCATCCTTTAAATGCAGTCATTCTGTATCTGTCTCTCTCCTTCTGGCTAATTTCGCTCAACATAATCTTCTCCATGTCCATCCATTTATAGGCAAATTTTATGACTTCATTTTTCCTAACAGCTGCATAGTATTCCATTGTGTAGATGTACAAAAGCTTCTTTATCCAGTCATCGATTTTCGGGCACTCTGGTTGCTTCCAGATTCTGGCTATTGTGAATAATGCTGCTATGAACATAAAAGTAGGGATGGTGTTTCCGCTCGGTATTTTTTGGTTTCCCAGAGTAGATTCCCAGGAGTGGTATGGCTGGGTCAAATGGGAGTTCAATTTCTAGTCTTTGGAGGAAAGTCCATATTGTTTTCCAGATAGGCTGTACCAGCCGGCATTCCCACCAACAATGGATGAGTGTCCCCTTTTCCCCACATCCATGCCAGCACTTGTTGTTCTTGCTCTTTTGAATATGTGCCAGTCTCTGTGGTGTAAAGTGGTATCTCATTGTTGTTTTGATTTGCATCTCTCTGATGATTAGTGATGATGAGCATTTTTTCATATGTTTTTTGGCCATTCGAATTTCTTCCTTGCTGAAGTTTCTGTTCATTTCTTCTCCCCATTTTTTGATGGGGTTGTTTGTTTTCTTCTTGTAAAGTTCTACCAGTGACTAAGATACAAAAGCAGTCTACAGAATGGGAAAGAATATTCACCCAATATCCATCTGATAAGGGGTTAATATCCAGGATATATCAATTTTTAAATCTATCATTTCTTAAGATTTCTGTTTATAACTCAGAGGCATTCTATTATTCCAATTAGAGGAGAAAAAGAAATATGCTGAGAGAATATGATAAGGTCGTATGACAAATTGAAAAGAAACAGTAAGAGAATGGCTATGAAGACACGTGCTTAGCTATTCCAAAGGAATTCACTGGAGAGGACCGAGCCACAGTACAATGGGTAGGACATTGGCCTTACGTGCGTGGAGCAACCCCCAGCTCCATCTCCAGCAGTTCATGTGTTCCCTTGAGCACAGAGTCAGGAGTATCCCTGAGTGCAGTGGGGTGTGACCTCCAACACAAACAGAGTACATTGAATGATTGTTGGAATTAACTACAGCTTTTAATTGCGAGAGTCACAGAAATAAGTTGAATGTCGTAGTTTCACATTTTAATTCATGAGAACAGTGTTAGAGCTTTGGCCTTCAACTGTGGCTTCCAGAGGAATTATTTTCATCCAAATCCTTAAATCCCTCTGCCTTATAGCCATTTAATCTGCTGGTCTTCCCATGCAGTTTTTGCTCTCAAATTCAAGTGCTTTTTAAACACGCAGCAAATGATAGCTTGAGTCTCTATTTTTAAAAAGTGTTTTTGCTCAAAAAGTTTCACAACTAAATTCTCTCGGGAATGGTTCGCTCGGAATGAAGGTCTGTTCTTAAGATTTCTCGTTGTCATAATTATCAGCTGCTTGTGGCCACAGAGGATGGCATTTTTATTTTCAGCGCTGCCTGTCAACATTCCAATAAAGCCGAGGTGTAAAGACTGGAGAGTCAGAACAGAGGTTGGGGCACATTCCCGCTAACATGTGGCTGACCCTGGTTCCATCCCTGAATGAGTATGGTGTCAGGAGTAGCCATAGAACACTGCTTGGGATTGCTCCAAATGCAAACACATGTTGAGGCTCACATTCCACCTAAGATAATGTATCTTCTCACAATAAGTCACACACTCACACACACACATATATACATATATCTGTATAAATATACAAATATATCACTTGTATCACTTGTGTTCCCATTGTTCATCGATTTGCTCGAGTGGGCGCCAGTAACGTCTCCTTTCATTGGGAATGAGGTCTATTATTGTTACTGTTTTGGCATATCGAATACACCATGGGTAGCTTGCCAGGCTCTGCTGTGGCTCTGGGTTCATTCCAGGGGGCCCAGTCTTTTCTATGTTAGACCATCAACCATCCAGGGTCCATGGGGCAGAGCCCTGGGTGTAGATAAGCCTGACTCCTGTCTGCCACCTGTCAACGTAGCCGGGCACCACAGTCACACCTGCAACACCTCGAGGGGCAGCATACAAATATATATGTAATATAATACAAATATATATGTAATATAATACAAACATATATATATATATAATGAGAATATAGCGCCTGCACGGCAGAGCCTGGCAAGCTGTCCGATGCGTGTTCGATATGCCAAAACCAGTAATAGAAATGTTTATTTTCCTGACCCCAAAAGAGCCCTTAATATGGCAGCAGTAAGAAAGGTGAACAAGCAGTGCCTAATAAAATTTCACAGCCATCCTAGGCTGCCAAAGCGAAGAAGGCCTAAAATAACTGTCTGTACTTTCAATGCATGTACACTGGCATCGGAAGCGTATATTGAGGATCTGATGGTTCAAGCGCAAAAGAACAAGTACGACATCATCGGTCTGACTGAGACGAGGAGGCATCAGTTGCATCATGCTGTATTTGACACCAGAGAAGAATTGTTCCTTTGAACATGCGACGGAAGAGGCGTCAGTAGCGTTGGTGTCCTTGTCAACACGAACATGGCCATCAACATTGATTCATTTGAAATATATATGTATATATGTATATATGTATACATATATATTTGTATTGTATAAATTAATTAATTTATATAAGGAAAGAAAAAATTCTTTTCCTCTACCCTTCTGGTTTTTTGGCTGAAACCCTCCTGTAATAAAAACAAACAGATTAACAGGAGAGAAACAATCTGAAGTCTGGTAACATGTACACCTTTTCTATAACTGGGACATTTCCAGGATAAGTAACTGTTAAACACAATCTCCAGGTAAAGCAAAAGACGCTGGGGGTGGGGGGCGCTGTGGTTACTGGGGGGTGGGAACGGGCAAGCCTGGTCCAATCAGATCCCTGTTCTGCAGGTATAGATTCTAGTCTCCACTGAAAATGAATTTCCTGGGTCACTCACTCTTTTCTTGCTGTTTTTGAGAGAAAAAGGCACTTCTATGTAGAAGTGTTGCTTATATACATTTTCTCTTCTACTAGATTTTCTGAGATTCATCTGTGTCTGCTAATTCTTAAAAGCAGCCAGTTTAAAATAATCCTGATGCCTCAGGGAAGTCCTTCCCAGAGGGGCTATTTTGATTTGTGGATTTATTTTTAAACTCTGGTCACTGGATGCTTGAAACGCAAGGAACTCTTATCAGTCCCTTAGCAACTTTTAGAAGAGTCAAAATTGGAGCCATTTCCCAGTGTTAGGTAATTTAAAAAAAAATCAGAAATAAGTCATCTATCTTTGGAGCCTAGCTCTCTGACAGGACAAAGCCTGGTTTTCTCAGCCGTCTTGTCATGCGTGTCTCTTTCCTTTGGTTTTATGAGTCTCCTCCTCCTCTTGAATTCCCTGACTCTGTTGCAGTTTGAATCCCAGAACATATATTTCTTCATTTTGCCTTGTTGTTTTTAGAATTCATATGCCTTTGGATTATCCATCCTTACTTAACTATTGCATTTTTCTCCTGAGAATCTGTCAGTTTTTAATTTTATTGCACAACCACTTCCAGGAGAACCTAAATGAGTCCAGACAAAGCGTTCCTTTCCCTGACATGCCGAAGAGGCATGTTTCCCTGGGGAATCATCTGTGCAATCCAGAACAGATTCTGAATTCCAGCCACAAGAATGTTGACAGAAACCAGTATATCGGTGTATACTTAATTAGTTTTCACTAGGTGATCAGTAAATAGAATGCTGTGGGAGTTCACCAGAAACAAACTGTTTATCAATATGTTTCCTAGTTTCTTTCAAATCTAGAAGAACATTTACCACTGAGAACTTCTGATATTAACAAGATGAATTTGGGAGAGGGGGGGTAGCAGGGTGTTGCTAAGTGTTAAACAAGGGTCTCATCCTTATCACGGTTACTCTCTACCACTTTCGCCCATCCCTGGTCTGAACCGTTGAAGTTTATTTCCAAGTTAAATCATCATTTCTATTGGAATCCCTTTATTTCTCTATGTGTGAACCATGCTTAATCATCATTTTCACTTCTTTCCTCTCTATTCTATAGTATAATAAAACATGCATCCCTTATTTTTCATACACACAGCACTGTCATGGTTCTAAGCAAATTCATTACAGTTTCAGCAAATTCTCATATTCTAAAACATTTACACATGCTTCACTTTGCATCGAGTGAGCAGGGAGAAAACAACAGAAAAACATTTTTTTTTAGAAGAGCTGTTAAGTGTCAGGGGTGAAAACTTAGTACCAGAGGCTCTTGTCATTCATGGACCAGGATCCAAGTTCAACTCCTGCACTGTGTGGCCTCCCAAGCTCCAGAGGGCGCTGTGAGTCACAGAGTTGTCCTAATGGCCCTTAAGTACTACTAGAGGGCTCTGGTCACTTTAAGCAATGCTGGCCCCAAAGAGTTTCCTGTTGCCTGGCTATTGCATTGATCCATATGGCCTGGTTGACCAAGCTTGATGGGAGTGACCTCTAGGCCCGCAAGACAGAAACTAAACAAAGATGCATTAGAAAAGGAAGTCTAGATCTGCAGAAGCTTTCAGTAATAATTATTGCTTCAGTGGCTTACACAGGAAATAATTATCAATATGGTTAAATATGCGGGATCTGCAAGGTTAAAGACATGTTGGATAACATGGAGGCTTGGTTTTAATTTAATTATCCTTTAAGAAAAGGCTTGTAGAGCATGCAGAGCCTCACACACAGCTGGGGAAACTGGAACTTGGCTCTCCCTAGCTCAGCTGACCATGAGGCCCCCAGGAGGACAGATGGGATTTGGGAGTGGGCCCATCACCTCTGGGGGTCCCAGAAGCAGCCAGATGAGACTTGCCCACATTAGCCACCATTTTCACTGTCTGGACACTGCAGCCCATTAGAACCCGCCCAGGAGGAACACTGACCTCAAGACCAGATTAACAGAGCAAAATGAGTTCGAGCCCAGGTAGGCAGCTCCCAGAAGTGGGAATCACCGGAATTTGTCAGATGGAGCTTTGGTCGCCCCTTTCCCTCTCCATTTTGTCTGAGCCGGGTGACCCCACCCAGGAGCTGCCCTGGGGTGACCAGCCATAGCATGTAGAGCCTCAAACTCAGCTGGGGGAACTGTAACTTGGCTCTCCCCTAGCTCAGCTGACCATGAGACCCCCAGGAGGACACATGGGTTTTGGGTGTTGGCCCATCACCTCTGGGGGGTGTCCCGGAAGCAGCTGGATGAGACTTGCTCACCACATTAGCCGCGATTTTCGCTGTCCGGACGCTGACCATGAGGGGCCCCTAAGTCGAGCCACGCGGTCCATCAAACTAGTGGAAACAGTTATGTCCTTTAATGTACTGTATTCTATGATGCGTAGGATAGGTAGGCGGGAGGGGGAGGTAGAGAGGAGAGAAAAAGACATACAGAACCCTCCAGGTAGTTGGGGTGTGGGAGGGGGAGGGAGGTGGGGACATTGGTGATGGGAGATGGGTTTGGGTGGAGGGATGGGTGTTGGAACACTGTGGAACCAAAACTCGAGCATGAGCATCTTGCAAGTGTATGTCTAAAAGTGGTGTAATAAAATTTTAAAAAGTGATGTAATAAAACTAATAAAAGTAAAAAGAAAGAATCATACCATCAAAAAAAAAGAACTGGCTTGTATAGTTTAAATATTTAAAAAGTAGAAACAATGATGTTAAATACCTAAAGCACATTACAAGTTATGTCTGTGGCATTTCTAAACAATTTGATGAAAATCTTTACATCTTGCTACAGATGGTTTCAAAATCGGCAAAGTGTGAACATTAAATATTCTTCACGAAAGTAATGTGCTCTTCATCTACAATTCCCTCTATGCATTTCCATATCATAACTTGCAATTTAAGACCTTTCCTCTTTCATTTTTCCTTTGAGACGTTGCAACATTTCCTCTAATGTACTTCAGTTTTCAATATAAAACCTCAGTTGGGATTAAATACAAAATTCTGTTTCTGTAAAGTGCATTGCTATAGAATTGCAGCGCCATGAAAGTGGGCATTTTCAAGATGCATTTCTATGAAGGATAAGTACCAAGGCAATACTTGGCATATGGTTTGTTTGGAGGCTCATATTGTCAGACTAAGGATATATTTGAGCTTTTTTTCAGGTTAATTCTTCTATGTTATCATCATAAATCTCCTCATATCCGAACTCTAGAAAGGCTGAAATGCATAAACCCCATCAAAGAACAAAGCGTTATTGCAGCAGGATTGATAATGGTGTCATTATGGGTAGGGGCGAGTGTTAGACTCTGCAGGGTCCACTCAGCCTTCCCACTCACTGACAACACCTTCTGGATCCTGAGATTTACTATCTTGTCATTGAAATCTCTGCTTTGTCTTCTCTTGTAATAACGAGGAGTTAATTCCCCAAATTCAGTGTGTATTTTGGGATGTTATCAAATGCTGCTGATGTGTGGTGGAAGAAGCAAACCAATAGCAGTTCCAATTTATTTTTCTTCTTTCCATTACATTTTTTTCTGTCAAGGATTTTGTTCAGTTAATCCTGCTGCCGTGGGTACACATTGCTCTAAGTGGAGAAAAGATATTTCTCTTGTTTGACTGTGAAAAGACTGTGCTTGGGGTTATTAGAGTTTCAAAGGCCAGATGTGATAAGATTAACATAGGAAATAATTTGGAGAATTTCTGAATTGCAGATCGCATTTTTCACTTTATTCAGTTCCTTGATACTTTTAAGTGTCGTAGATGCTAACATTACTTAAATTGTGCCTATATATGCATGTTTCCACATTGCTATCTCCTTATTAAGGAGTAAATTTAATAGTAGTTTGAATTTCTAAGATTAGAGAAGTTCAGGTCTTACAGAAAAAAATACAGAGTCAACACAGTCTTTGAAGAAAGTTGATAGGAACATAAATGTCAACACCTAGTAGACTTGATCAAAGAGACTAAGAACTCATTCACTTGAGAGTGTTTTCTCTCTGCTTTGATTTTGACAGTTAACAGAGGAGCAATGTTTTCAGAATAAGGGTATGTCAAAGTCAATTTCTAGTGAGTCCATGATGAAAAAAGGGTGTTTTTTTCTTAGTACAATCACAGATAAAGTACAGTTTTCCTCTTCCATCTTTTTTCATGATATGTGGTTTCCTAAAGTTAGTATCCATGGGTAGAAAAATCTATGAAATAGATATAAGAATATTTTGTGACTATCTAAATAATCTAAGAGATAATTTGAGGACTAAGAGACTAAGAGATAATTTGAGAACTAAACTTAGGTTTCTAGTATGATTCAGGAGATGACCTTCTGTGCTTTTCCTTGAGAATAAGAGTGTAAAGATGATTCATGTGTTTTGCAGTATGTTAAAATTAGGTTCTCATAATATCTAGGTAAATATGTCTAGGAGAGCATGAATAAAGGTTTGTGGCTCAAAGGATAGAAGTCTAGAGCACAAATTTAGCATTGGTAGCTATAAAAATATATGCGCAGCATTTGGAAGGGCTAATTGAGAGCCTTTGTGAAGCATGGATATAAAATGCTGCAAAGGTGGCTTCAGATATTACTTGTTAAAATATTTAAATTAGCGGACAGAGAACAAGACTGAGAAGTAAAATTGTTTTATTCTTCCAGTGCTAATGCATTTTTAAAGAGTTTAAAAAATAATATAGAAGGCCAGTAAAATGTTGCATGCATTAAGGGCTTGCACACAGCTGACCTTGTTTTGATCCCTGGACACACACTTAATTCCCTAAGCATTGCAGGAAGTGATTTTTGAACACAGAATTAGGAGTAATCCCTGAGCACAGCCAGGTGTGACCCCAAACTAATCATCATCATCATCATCATCATCATCATCACCAATAATTACTTGATGTACAGAGCAGTGAAAATTTATATTCGAGAGAAGTACTTCATCTAAAGAAGAGGAAATAGTGGATCCTGGAATCTATGCCAGATTTAAAAAACAACACAGGATAAAACCAGTAAAGAAACCAGTAACCAGTAAAGAAATGGTTATTTGTCAAGAAGCTGAAACACAAAGAAATTCACCTTGTGTGACTCTGATCTCTCATCCACTAATTAGTTATTTCAAGTTATTTTGGTCTGTTATTTTCTCTGGATGTGTTACCAAAATTGTAGTCACCACCTCTAATTAATTCTCAGCTTCTCCTTAGTTGTATCATCTCACTAAAACTGTGGAACAAAACAGCCCAAGATGTGAGCTTTGCTAACTACAGCGATCCAGTAACGTCCATCCCCTGTCCCTAGTTTGTGGGTCATTTGGCCTGGATCAGCAAGGTCATTTTGGATGTCCCTGCCTGAGTGGACTCACTTCAGTGCTCACCTCCCTGTCAGCTAGGTGGTTCTGCGTCAAGGAATATAGCTGTCTCCTAAGCAACAAAGGAATCCTTATAAATGTCTCATCATATTAGCAACTTAGGTTTGTTCTAAGAAGGACAAGAATTAAAACTGCCTGGTCTCTCAAAGCTAATATTCAAAATTGTTTCCTTGGAGCAAGTCAGGTCAGAGGAAATGTATGGAGGGAAGGAAGGGTATCAAAGAGAGGTTGTACAGGACATACTGTGAACACAGGGAAGAAAGACCAAAGATTTTGAGTCCCAGATCTTCCCTAGAGTAAGTAAATCCTTTCACGCCCTGCTTACATGAAATGGTCTAAACAAGACTGAATCTCAGGTCAGTGAATTGCCTCATCATCTTCTACATCAGTTGAGCTCATAGAATAGTTGTATGGATCAAGATCTGTTGTTATTTGACATCATTTGCTGAAGGTTCCTGAGCAAACGGAAATGAAGTTGTATTTGGACCAAATCTGTCTTCAGCTTCCCTGCAAGTGTCTAACATCCTTCCCAGTATATCTCTGGTTATAGGGACATGTAACGGAAGCTATAGTCCTCCTAGTGCAAGTCTGCATCAAACCTGGTAGTACACACGGGGCAGGAAGCTGGTCCTCTCAAAGGATTGTTTGTATATCTTTCTTCAGAAAATCAAAACAGTTCACATCAGTTCATAGTAGAAGGCTGGGGGATGCTGCCTATTGACTTCCACCTTCAAAGATCCCAGAAATATTAGTCCCTGAAACCTGGGACTATTTATTTTGCATTTACACAACACATGGAACTTTAGCAGTATAATTAAGCTAAGGATCTTGAAGTGCAAAGATTATTCTAGATTGTCTCATTGTCTTCAGTGCAATCACAACCAGGAGTATATAATAGCTGGGAAGCAGGATGAGTCAGTCAAAAACAAAATCAGGAGGGGTGGGGAGTTGCCCTTTGAGAAGGGCTGGAAGACAGAAGGGCAAGTGGCCTCTTGGAAGCTGTAATGATTGTGCCCTGAGGTTCCCAGGAAGCAGAGAACTGACCAGTTCCTGAATCAGGATGCTCACCTCCAAACTTGTAAGAAAATACATGGCTCTCTCCTCTCCTCCTCTCCTCTCTCCTCTCCTCTCCTCCCTCCTCTCCTCTCCTCCTCTCCTCTCTCCTCCTCCTCTCCTCTCCTCTCTCCTCCCTCCCTCCCTCCCCTCCCTCCTCCCTCCCCTCTCCTCCTCCTCTCCTCTCCTCTCTCCTCCCTCTCCCTCTCCTCTCCTCCCTCTCCTCTCCTCCTCCTCTCCTCCTCCTCTCCCCCTCCCTCCTCTCCTCTCCTCCTCCCTCTCCTCTCCTCCCCTCTCCTCTCTCCTCCCTCCTTCCCCTCCTCTCCTCCCTCCCTCCCCTCCCCTCCCTCTCCCTCCCCCTCTCCTCTCCTTCCCTCCTCTCTCCTCTCCTTTCTCTCCCTCCCCTCTCCTTTCCTCCCCCTCCTCTCCCTCTCCTCTCCTCCCCTCCCTCCTCTCCTCTCCTCCCTCTCCTCCCTCTCCTCCCTCCCCTCTCCTCCCCTCTCCTCTCCTCCCTCTCCCTCCTCTCTCTTTCCTCTCTCTCCTCTCCTCCCCCCTCCTCTCCTCTCCCTCCCTTCCCCTCCCCCCTCTCCTCCGGTCTCATCTCCTCTGTTCTCTGTCTCCTCTCCTCCTCTACTCTCCCCTCCCCTCCTTTCCTCTCCTTTTCTCTCCTCTCTCCTCTCTTCTCTTCCCCTCTCTTCCACTCCCCTTGGCTCCCCTTTCTTCCCCTACTCTCCCCACTTCTCCCCTCCCCCCTCCTCTCCTCTCCACTCTTTTGCTTAAAACCACTAAGTTTGTGCTTGTTCATCCCTTCCTCCATGATAGGAAAGTAATCCTTAAGTCAAAGTGGAATATTTCTGTGAGTGAAAATGCCAATCCAGACAACAGGACAGAAACAAAGTGAGGGAACTTTCAGGAAGTGAAGTTGGGTCAGACCATGGGTGTTTGTTCAAATCCAAGCCTAGGTGTCCAGATGTGTGCCCAGTTAGCAGACACAGGTCAGCAGTGGGCTCATGGGATCACACCCCATTTATCATCACTGAATCTACCTCCCATGCCAACTACCACTGAGCCTCCTCAGTTCCATCATTCTGGATTTCACTATCGTCTCAGTTTCTGTTTTATTTCGTTTCTACTCTCAATTCATTCTTGCTCTTCTTTTTCTGTAGTCCGTGGACTCAGACACCCCTGGAATCACATAATCTGTTGTCAGCTAAGGACTCATCAGATTATTGGAAAACCAGGGAAGTTGAGACAGGGGTCATGGTATAGATGAACAAATTAGAACTCAGAGCAGAAGTGGGAAAATATATAATATATAATATAAAATATATATATTATATATATATATATCTTGTTTTGTTTTAGGTCACACACCCAGTAGTGCTCAGGGCTTACTCCTAGCTCTGTACGCAAGGATCACTACTGGCCAGGCTCAGGAGACTGTAATGTACCAGGAATTGAACCCATGTTAGCCACAATCAGGATCCTACTTTATTTCCAATCACTCCAGTCCTAAGATGGGGTATTTGTAAAGGGTCAGGCAGGGCAGTTGTCTGAACTTAGGCCACTGGTCTTGAAAGTGTTTCAATTGATTCTTATAGTCATCTGTCTTTTATGACTATTTGACAGGGGTTTTCAGAAAGAAATGTTTAGTGTGGGCATTATTTTTACCAATCTGAACAGCTGAAAATAATTTCTGGTCCTCAATAAGGAGAAAACAGAGTCGCTGAGTCAGCACTACCCAGAAGTCTCTGCATGGCATGAAGTAAGACATCATGATCCATATTTCATCATGTATGCTTCTGAACTTGAAATCCTTCCTCTTCTGGCCTTGTTTTTCAGACTCACCAGAATGCTTTGTAGAAAACTTTATTACAGTTGTGAGAATTGAGGCAGCTAAACCGTCAATAAGCACATTCAGTGAAACTTTTATAACAATTTTGCAAGATAAGGGCTGTATGAATGTGTATTGCTAAAAGAAAATATATTTAGCAGTATATGATACTGCTTCTCTGTACTTAATTTTAACTAATGCACTAAAATTTATGTATGCATTTAGTGGGTGAGCTTCGATTCTTAAAAAGATGCCACTAAATAGAGATAGCTCTACCTACAATTGCTTTTTTAATTTTTTAATATTCATGGCAGGACTCATTATATCAAGGTTAAAATGTTAATTTAAAATCTCATGGAAGTCATAAGAAAAATCACATAGCTAGATAATGGAAATAATTCCTGATATTTATAACCTTATTCTAATCCTTTTAAGAAAATGTAATGTTTTAGGTTTTAAATGCCTATAATTTTGTCTCCGGTGGTTAGGTTTTGATTTGCTCTTTGGACAATTGCTTTTCTAAGTATTAGAACTTATCTATGCAGAGTGTGAAGTTTTGTCAAGCCCCCGAAAATTAACAGTGTTAAAGTCAGTATTTCTAAAGCTAAAAATAGAGATTTAGAGAATTCTTAAAATGGACAGGAGAACATCCAGTGTTGTGTGCTTTTAGGGAGGGTGTTGGGGGCTGTTTCCTTTGCTTATCCTGAATTTGCTGCCACTTCCTTTACTGGTTTAAATTTGATTTATCTGACTTGAGATTTTTGTCTTTGCGACTGTGCCTCCTGGTGTAATCAGTGAATCTCTATTATACCGGAGACAGTGGCTCCTAGAGGAGATTTGCAAGATCAATCTGCTGGGCTACTCTCATCGATCGCTAGGTCCATTGCAGAGAGGAGGACGTGGACAGTCCCTCCACCCCCACACCGCCACTCCAGACATGCTCAGAACTCCCTACGCTTTCACAGCTCTCGCCCGTTCATCTGTAAACCTCTAGGGGACATCAGCCCGGCACGTGCAAATGCAGAATCCCACACGTGGTTTTTCAGATACCAATTCAGAACAGAACTTGGTCCTCTCTTTGCTGGAAAAGATGCCTTAATCGTCCATATCTGGCTTTGGGGTTCTGGATTTTTTCTCTATTTCCAAGCTTCTTTTCGGGAGCTGCTGAAATCACTTGCTGGGCAACATTCTGTAGGTCACACAGCCACAGAGTGTCCTGTGAGGGGTCAGAGAGTGGAGCCCAGTGTACACCAGATGACAGAGCAAAGACTGGGAGATTTGTAGGAGCCAAGCGCTGCTGCAGTATGGACTAGATCCTTGTCATGGCGTGTTCTGGAGTTGGCTTTGTACAAAGGCGAACCAGACGGCTGTGTTGTGGGTGTGTGTGTGTGTGTGTGTGTGTGTGTGTGTCCTTCACAGGAACGTTCAGTTTTAGAATCTGGAGCAAGACTCTGTTGACAGGTTGATGCCGAGACCCCAGAGAAGGTAGCAGAGAGAGAGAGAGAGAGAGAGAGAGAGAGAGAGAGAGAGAGAGAGAGAGAGAGAGAGAGAGGGGCTCTGACTTCCTTTTGTGTGACATTTCAGAGATGTAGGTCCTGATTCCTGGAGGAAGGCTTTTCTGGGTCAAAAAGAAAAATGGCCAGAAGTTATGCCATTAGAAGTCTTGCCTTTCAAAAGGCAGAAGGTCTGGTTACCTGATAAACTTTCTGTGCTGTAAGGGGGCTCTGGGCCCCAATGAGTCAGGAAAACAGCCTGTGTTGATGGGAACAAACTGAGCTTCGTCTTAGTCCTAGTCCTACGATGGGAGGACAGGCACGGCGCACCACAGATGTGTGAGATCACTGTGTTCCTCACTGGGGAGTACGTGGGCCTGGAAACCATTGGTGTACATTTGGTGTACTGTACAGAATCAGTCTTGCTGACTGAGATTTTTATACCGTAATCAATCACTTTCTAGGTTCTGTGAGATTTACTTACGAGATTGGTTTAGAGTAAAAGAATCATGAGAAGAAAGAATGAAGGTCACTGTTTCTTAGTTATGTTCTTACTTGGACTTCATTGGATTAGGAAGAAATTTTATACTGGTTTGATTACGAAGGCAGGAGGCTGTTGATGAGGTATTTTGACATACAAAACAGGTACTTTGAGAAAGAAGCACTTGAAGATGAAGTGTGTGCTTACTGCTTTGTACAAAACCAGTGTTAAATATAAAATACTAAATGTATAGACATAGATCTTTGCATGCATGTATAGCATACACACATACACACACACCAGCACCCCAGCCCTGGGGCTATCACCCCCTGTTGCAGAGGAGCAAAATGAGGAATCTCTAAAAGGATTTAATTGGATCCATTCCTAAAACATCTACAGCAGCCCGGGCCAGAAGTGTCACATGTAGAAGAAGGTCTTTGAGTTTAATGGGAATGTATCTGGCAGGATGCCAAACCCAGGCTATGTGGGGGGGAGGAACAAATGCCCTGCAATAATTTTATTACATGAATTCAAGAGCATATGTTTGCTTGGTTTACTATAAAAATAGCAGGAGAAAGTGCTGCGACTTCTGTGTTTAGGATTGTGTTTTTTGGTTTGTTTTTCCCAAGTCAACAGGTACATACTGTGCTCTGACATTGCTGAAGATTCACACTGGATCTCCCCAACGTTGATATTGACACTTTGGAACAAAAGAGGTGTTGGGAAAACCTGGAGTAGGGGGGGGAGAGAGTCACAAGGGTTTATTAGTAGCCCCAGCTGAAATCGAAGGATGTTTTCTGTTCACTTACAGGAGGTGTATTTCTGGGGGTTACCAAGTAATGAGTTTGGGAACCACAGACAAAAGTGCTGTGGGATAAACTTTGATGAGATAAAGCTAGTCTTTGCTTTAGGTCCGTTCATCCTCTTTCTAAATAAGATATTGATGGTAACTGTATAGTAGCAGCAAATATTTATAATGCATGCTTGTCTCTGCCAGTGTCGTAAGTTCTCTAGGCTTATAAATAACGTTTAGCAAGCTGATGAGATTAGTGACACAGGTGAGAGCCTAAAAGTGATAACGTTGTACAAGATGAGACCCAAGTGTTAAGGAGTCTCTAAAATGTGCTTTAAATGTATACTATTGAAAGGGGTTGGGAGGTAGTGGACAGAAACATGGATTCCCAGAGTGTCTATCTCTAGGACACAGGGAATTTTGGACTTCTACTACAATTCTGCTGTTCTGTGTTTGAGTTTTTCAATCATATCAGGTTTGTGTATCTTAAAAATACTTGTTAAAGACATGTAAAACTCTTCGTTTGTAGGGCCAGAGTAATAGTGCAATGGATAGGTGCTTGCGTTGCATGCGGCCAACTGGGATTTGATTCTTGGCACCCGGATGGCCCCCTAAACACCAACAGGTACAATCCCTGAGTACCTCTGCTGGGCTGCAGGGTGGGGAGAAGAATGTATACAACAATGCTCCTTTTATTGTGGTTAGCTTGTCACATAGAATTGTTCTGCTATGAGTTCAGTAAGAGGATTATGGAAAAGTTACAAAGAAGATACTAGTCGGTCTCTCAGGATTCATTAGGTCAATGGCAAAGTCCTCAGAGATTAGAAGATTAGAGGTGCTGTGGGCTGGGAGCCCCCTGTGAGCTGCCTAGAGCAGGGAGAATCTTTGAGTGGTGTGAGAGCGGAGGAGGAAGAGGGGAGCAGCTAGTCTGAAAGGAAAATGGGGTTTGAGGTATAGAAGCTCCTGAAGGTGAGTGTAGGATTCAGGCTTGTGAGGCGAGAGACTGACAGAGAGCTGCCTGCTCTTGTGTAATCCTACCAGGGAAAATGCTTTCTTTTTTCAATTGCTCAGTTATCAAAAAAATATTAGGGAAGACATGAGTGATACATGAAAGTTGCTTTGGAGTCTGATTCCGTGTCTGTCTGGACCTAATGACAGATGGCCATGGAAATACACAAAGGTGACAGAGCACCTATGGTGTGTAAAGTAGCATTGTCTTGGCTGCTCTGTACAGGAAAAGGGTCAGACCATGCGTTTATGTTCACTGTCACTGTATCACTGTCTTCCTGTTCATCATCGATTTTCTTGAGCGGGCCCCAGTAACATCTCCATATGTCCTGTCTCATGCTAGTAGAGCCCAAGGGCATCTGCTTGCTCCAGGAACATAAAGAGCCTCAATCCATTCCTGAATGAGGTCTATAATTGTTACTGGTATTTGGCATATCAAATACAACACGGGTAGCTTGCCAGGCTCTGCCGTGCAGGTAGCATACTCTTGTAGTCATTTCTAAGTCCAGCATTTATTGATGAACCACGTGGCCACAAGTGGCCACGCAAGCCAGGCTGTGATAGGCCTGTCTGCTGGGTGGAGTTCTGACGAGAGAGAGAGAGTCCGGATATGGAAAATGGAGGCCCTCATGGAGTGGGGGTTGTCTGGCTTGTTGCAAGACTCTGCTGGGGTGGCGGGCCAGGGCTAGAACCCGCCATCCCTCCTGGGAGCCTCGTGAGCAGTGGCTGGGCACAGGGAGAGCAAGTAGCAGCTTTGCCCCATGTCTGTGAGTCTCTCATGTTTATGTTAGATGATGTTTTTTTTTTATTTTTTGAGCTTTTGGTTTTTTTATTTATTTATTGTAGATGACTCGTTTGCTTTTACTTTTTATTTATTGAATCACTGTGAGATAGTTACAAAATTGTTCATGATTGGGTTTCAGTCACCCAGTGTTTCAACACTATCCCTTCACCAGTGTGTATTTCCTACCAAGGGTGTCCCAGGTTCTTCCCATCAGTCATCTCCAACCGTAGCATTCCTCTATGGCAGGTACTTCTCTCTCTCTCTCTCTCTCTCTCTCTCTCTCTCTCTCTCTCTCTCTCTCTCTCTCTCTCTCTTTTCCCTGCTGGGCATTGCAGTTTGCAATACAGATACTGAAAAGTTGTCATGCATATCCCTTTTCCTACTCTCAGCATTAGTTCTGGTGCAGAGTTCTTTCCAATTATTATCGTTATAGTGGTCATTGTCCATCCTAATTGCCCCCTCCACTTCTGGCAAGCTTCCAGTCATGGACCAGTCCTCTCTGCCCTTGTTTCTACTGTCCTTGGGTATTAGTAGCGTACTAGTTTTTATATTTCACAAGGGAGTACCGTCATTTCATGTCTGCCCCTCTCCCTCTGACTCATCGTGACAGCATGATGCTCTTCACGTCAGATGATCATTTTAAATCCTGAAGTTCTTTATCCGTTAATAGCAATAAGTATTAACAACCCTGTCTTATAGTTGGGGGAGCATACCAACGCTCTGTTTTTTAGGGTCTCTGACAGTGCTATCATTCGACAGATGAAAAGGCAGCTTCTGGAGATCATGGTTTCTGTATCACTAGTTTGTGTCACTAGGTGCCTTGTATTAAATTTCATGTTCTTATCTGACACTGTGGGCTATGGTGCTAGTGGAATTTTGGTTGAATTTTCAATTGCATTTATTCTCTAGAGATTCACTGTTTGAACTATCAAACAGAGTCTCCTTAGACATTACCATTGACTCCTTGGTCTTTCCTCCCTTTAGCCTTTCATCATGATTAATCATGGTTATTTTAACTTTCTCCCCAAGTAAGATTCTGCTTATTAAATATAATAGTTATAGAACATATTGCTGACAGAAGAATCAAGAAGCAGGAATTACAATTGTAGTGAGCGATTTTCTGTAATTTGGTTAACAAGACCACCTGTCCCTCCGTATCCTTCTTAGATATCTGGTTGTTTCTAATTATGGTTTGCTCTGAAATTCATTTTACAGAAGTTACTTTGTCTGAATCTTGATTCATAGAGTTCTATGATTCTGTTCGCGACTCTGTTCTTGTGATTGTGTCTAGACGCCCAGCCAGTACGCATGAACCGTGTTTTTCTGACATGGTAGCATCCAGGCGCTTGCACCTCACGTTGTTGCCTTTTGGTATGTTTAGAAAATCAAGTGGCCTAAAAATAATTCTATTCATTTATAAGAGTCTAAAATTATTCTTTCCTATGTCAAGCTTCCACTTGGATAGAGAAATTCTTACTGTTTCTGTAAGCCTGAATGGGCATTATAAAATTTGTTGTAGCTCTGAATTGACTGAAAAATGTTAAGCAGATTTTTTAACCCACTTAGTCACACATAACATAGTGAAATGTTCTATAAGTTGTTGGCTTTGTCAGTTGTATGAGAATATTGACAAGGTAAATATCCAAGTTCTCTGTGTATTTTGATTCTAAGTAAATGAGAGTGTTCAGTTTCCTTTTTTGCAATTCCCAAATTAGGTTACATGTATAAGCCTAAGGACATTTCATGACGAGATGAGATTTCTTTTCGTAGTGTGTATATTTAGTTGTGTTGTGAAAATAGCAGTGATGTGTCTCATAGGTTGGCAACATCAGACTCTTCTGGGCAGGGGTCAGGTATGGGTCACCTTTGTTTGAGAACCTTTTGCTGGACATGCTGTGACATCATAGCAAACCTGTCCCCAAAGATGCTAAACCTGTCCCCAAAGATGCTAAACCTGTCCCCAAAGATGCTAAACCTGTCCCCAAAGATGCCAACAAGGCATTGTTTGGGGCATGTTCTGCCAACAATCCCAATATTGTCAAGTGAATTGTTTTCTAAGAAACAGAACTTGGTTTTCTCATAGCAATAGAAGCAAGATCTTTGGGTTTTGTTTTTTATGATGGAGAAAAATAATATTATTAACATTATTTTATCTCCTTCTCTCACTGACAGTCTCAGATTTCTCTCGGGCAAATGTAGAGTAAAAGTTAAGTCTCTTTGACCAGATATTTGTGTACTGATGTTTTCTAATTCAGTAAGAATTTATTAACCTTCTTCTATGAACTAAATTTCATAGAAGCCTTTAATGACTAAACAGAATAATTTTCTATTCTAATGTGTTATAAACATAAGTAAATGCTTCATATCTTGATTTATACACATATTTTGAATGGTGCTTTAGACAATTTCACTTATGCATTAAGCAGAAATGAACTATAGATGTATATACACATCCACACCTGGATATGCAGATACTTTTATATTTATGGAGTGGTTATAATGCTCATATATACTCCTGGTGTATATGTGTAAAATCCTATTTTATATATTTTTATTAATTTAGGTTTTTCAGCATCATATCCTGCAGAATTAGAGTCTATGCATGTTTACTTATGCTCTTGCCCATGTATATTTATTTATGTTAGTCAATGTGGAATATATTTCTCAACATTATACTTGAACTCACTTCCTGTAATAGTTTTCATCGAACAACAATTAAGCTAATCATACATTTTATATTTGATAGTTTTATAGATCTGATTAGTCATCCCTGGTTTGTTTGCTTATTTCTTTTGTCTCTCGATTCCTTCTGTTTGGCGTCATTTAGTGTGAAGAGTATTTAGCTTTTGAGTCACAAAACAAATCGAAGTTGAATGTTACATAAAAAAAATGCCATGACTATGACTTCCCTGATTCCCTATTTGGAATTCTCTATATCACAGATTTTTGTCAAACTCAACAATGGAGCTCTACTAATTCAACATATTGTTAGCCTGAGATTTTATACAAATACCATAGGGTTGGACCTAGGCCTCTAGTTATTGAATCCCTGTGAATTGATCACTTGAGCACTTGAATCCCATTATTCATCAATTTGCTTGAGCGGGCACCAGTAACATTTCTATTGGACCCTATAACGTGCCAATGTAGCCCAATGGCATCTGGTTGATTCAGGAATATGAAGAGCATCAAACCGTTCCATCAGGGTCTTGACAAGAAAGTCTGACCTCTTGTAGGTGGGCGGCCACGTCATCTTTTGACATCCCGTGGGATCCAGTCAGTAACGGCTCTAGTCCAGCGGTTGTCTCCAAATCGCATTACATGTCCAGCCCATCTGATTTTCGATGTCTTGGCAAATGAGACAGCATCCCTGATTCTGGAATAGCGATGGAGGTCAGAACTCTGGATTCCTTCTCTCACTTGAGTGAGGCGTGATATTCCAAGCATAGCTCTTTTGATTCCTCTCTGGGGAGACCGGATAGCATTCTCATCCTACTTTCGTAGGGCCCAGGACTCTGAGGCGTAAGTTAATGCAGGAAGAACAGTGGAGTCAAAGAGATGTGCCCAGAGCAGGAGGTTCTTTGTCCTTTTAGCTTCCATGCCTTTGAAGGCATTCCATGCTGCTCTCTTCCTCCTGCGCAGCTCAGGTTTTAGGTCGTTCATCATGTTGTTTCTTGACCTAGGTACACTAACTGCTGCTTCAAAGTGTTTGTTCCATTGAGGTGAATGGGGCCTCTGGAACTAGTTCATTTTTCATAAACATGGTTTTCTTTAGATTCAGCTGTAGACCTATCTTTCCACATTCTCAGTCGAAGTCAGCCAGCATTTGTGCCACTTGGCTAATGTTTGGTGTTATTAGAACGATGTCATCAGCAAGCGGAGGTGGTGTAGTTGCCGACCATCTATCTTCACTCCCATTCCTTCCCATTCTAATTGCCGCATGATGTTCTCGAGGGTGGTGCTGAAGAGTTTTGGTGAAATGGTATCACCCTGTCGAACTCCTCTTTTGACATCAATGATCACTTCTTTGTAGAATGGTGAGATCCTGGTGGTGAATCCGTAATACAGCTCACGAAGGATCTTCATGTATTGGGTTTGAACACCCTGTTTGGCTAGGGCTTCGATGACTGCTTCAGTCTCCCCAGAATCCCTGTGAATTACAGTTATAAAGTTATCCATGACTGAGTTTCAGGTGTATAATGTTGTAGCAACAATCCCTTCACCAGTGTCCCCATTCCTCCACCGGTGACCCCACTTTCCTCCCACTTCTCAGCCTGCCTCTATGGTACACATTTTTCCTTGTCTTTTCTCGTAGGCGTGGTGCTTTGCAATTTTGATACTGAAAGAGTCTCATATCCTATCCCTTTACTGCCTTTCAGTATTCAGTTCTTTACCAAATTTTTATGGTTTTTGGTCATTTGTAATTCCTCTTTGGAGAAGTTTTTTTTTTTAATCTCCTTACCCTATATTTTATGGCATTGGGTAATTTTTTTCTTGTAAAGATCTGCCTATGCTTACCGTATTTTTGGATAATAACTCTCCATCAGAGGAATGGCAGGTTTCTTTCTATTTTTGACATAATGGTCATTTCCATGTCGCTGTCCTAACCCCTGCTCCGCACAGTGGCAACGTTTCTAGTAAGGGCCAGGTCTCTTGCCCTTTTATTGTTTGCGGGCGTTATTTCCTTACTGTGTTTCTTCATATTAGCAAGTGAGTGTCATCATTCTGTCTGTTCCTCTCCTACTGACTTATTTCACTCAACTTGATACTTTCCAAACCTATTCATGTATCAGCAGTTTTCATGTCTTCACTGTTTTAATAGCTGCATAGTACTCCGTTGTGTAGGGACTCAAGGTTTCAGTTGAGTTTATTCAGTTGTCAGTTGTTAGACACTAGAATGGTTTCCGTATTTTGATTATTGTGGAGAATGTTGCAATGAACATAGGCATGCAGATGGCTTTTCAGCATAGTATTTTCAGAGCCTTAGTGTATATTCCAAGAAATGGAGTTGCTGGGTCATATAGAAACTCAGTATCAGGGCTGGAGCGATAGCCCAGTGGGTAGGGCATTTGCCTTGCACCGCGGCTGGCCTGTGCTGGCCCAGGCTGGATCCCCAGCATCTCATATGGTCACCTGAGCACCACCAGGGGTAATTCCTTAGTGCAGAACCAGGAGAAACTCCTGAGCATTGCCGGGTGTGACCCCCCAAAAAGCAAAAAAAAGAAAGAAAGAAAGAAAGAAAGAAAGAAAGAAAGAAAGAAAGAAAGAAAGAAAGAAAGAAAGAAAGAAAGAAAGAGAGAAAGAGAGAGAGAGAGAGAGAGAAAGAAAGAAAGAAAGAAAAGAAAGAAAGAAAGAAAGAAGAAAGAAAGAAAGAAAGAAAGAAAGAAAAAGAAAGAAAGAAAGAAAGAAGAAAAGAAAGAAAGAAAGAAAGAAAGAAAGAAAGAAAGAAAGAAAAGAAAGAAAGAAAGAAAGAAAGAAAGAAAGAAAGAAAGAAACTCAGTATCTAGGTTTTTTTTTTAAGAACATATATAGTATTTCCCAAAAGGCTGGACCAGTCAACATCTCCACCAGCAGGTCCCATTTTTCCAGCATCACCACCAACATTGGTTGTTGTTATTTTGTAATGAGTGCTTCTTTTCGGTATGATGTGTGATGTCTCATTGTTGTTTTTATTTGAATTTACCTGGTGATGAATGATATGGAACAATTTTTCATTTTTTTGCCATTTCACTGCCTTCCCGTTCATCATCAATTTGCTCGAGCGGGCACCAGTAACATCTCCATATGTCCTGTCTCATGCTAGTGTAGCCCAAGGGCATCTGCTTGCTCCAGGAACATAAAGAGCCTCAAACCATTCCATCAGGTCATGGGAATGAGGTCTATAATTGTTACTGGTATTTGTCATATCAAATGCGACACGGGTAGCTTGCCAGGCTCTGCCGTGCGGGTGGCATACTCTTGTAGTCACCTCTGATCTCCAGCATTTATTGATGAACTGGGCGGCGCAAATGGCTGCTCAAGCTGGGCTGTGATCAGCTCTTCTGCTGGATGGAGTTCTGATGAGAGGGAGTCTGGATGTGGAAAATGGCGGCCCTCATGGAGTGGGGGGGTCGTCTGGCTTCTTGCGAGGCTTTGCTGGGGTTGCGGGCCAGGGCTAGAACCTGCCATCCCTCCCGGATGCCTTGTGGCGACTGGGCTGGGCACAGGGAGCCAGTAGCAGCTCTGCCCCATGTCTGTGAGTCTCTGGATCAGCATACCGGACTTGAAGATGGGCACTGGTGGCGGGATGGGTGCTGCTACACTGTATGACAAACCAAATTGAACTTTTTAATTGTATATCTTTGTAATTGTAAAAATAAAAAAATTTAAAAAAAAAGGGTCTATTAAAGTTAGAAGGAAAAAGCAGATATAGAATGACTGCTTTATTTGATGACATATATATATATACTTATATATAATTTATGATGCCAAAACGAAGGTCAGGTGAAACATGGACCAGGGGTCATGTCAAAGGTGGAAATTACCACAAACATTGGGAGTCAAGGTTAGGTAAGACAGAGAAGGGAACAATGTGCTAATAATTGTCGAAAGGGCTAATACCAACATAGAACTGGCATTAAACACAGGCAAAAAATATACATTAACCTTAAGTGTATGTATCAATCCACAATGTAAGAAAAAAGAGAGAGAGAGAGAGAGAGAGAGAGAGAGAGAGGAGTTAAAGAACCGCTAGAGGCAGGCGGGGGGAGGAGGGAATGGGGACTTGTTTGGGAAATGGGCCTGGTGAAGGGTGGGTGCTGGAAACTGTGGCCAAAACCCAAACGACAACCTTGTAAGGTATATCTCATGGTGGTATAATAAATTGACTTTTAAAAAAAAAAGAAAAAAAAAAGACTGCTGCAGGGTGGGTGTCGATGAGCCGGGCAGGCTGTGATAGACTCTTTTGCTGGGTGGAGTTCTGATGAGAGGAAGTACGGATGTAGAAAATGGCGGCCTTCATGGAGTGAGCGGTCGTCCTGGCTTCTTGCGAGGCTCTGCTGGGGTCGCAGGCCAGGGCTAGAACCCGCCATCCTTCCCGGATACCTCGTGAGCAGCTGGGCACAAGGAGAGCCGGTAGCAGCTCTGCCCCATGTCTTGTGTAGGAAGATCTTCCTGTTTTTTCTACTCTGAAGTCTTCTTGTAACCTGAAATCACAGTCTGCTTCATTGTGCTCTTAGGAGGCTATTTCTGCCCCCAGTGTCGAGGCAAAGTACTGCGAGCTTCCAGTTGAATGTAAAATCTTGAGAATATGTAGTTTCAGTTCTGTCTGTCAGTGGACATGTCAGCCACCGTCTTTGTGAGGGCTGGGCTTCTGACCGTGGTCCCATTTTTGGTAGGGCTCTCTCTCAGGGGAGTTTCTTGAAAAGCATCCAAGGAAAATAAGTGATGGTAAGACCGAGCCAGATGGGGAGCAGACACCAACGTGAGACCTGACAGATGAAACAGGAACACGGTCAGAAGCCCAGCCCTTTTGCCATTTGTATTTCTTTTTTGAAGTATTTTTTTTTATCTTTTCCCTATTTTTATTTTTGACATTGGATAATTTTTTCTTGTAAAGCTCTACCAGTGCTCAATGTATTTTGGATAATAACTCTTTATCAGAGGAGTGGCAAAGCAATACATTCTCCCAGTCTCTGGGCTCTCTTTGTATCCTCTTCATTGTTTCCTTTGAGGTGCAGAGCTTCTTAGCTTAATGCAGTCCCATTTGTTTATCTTTGCTCCCAATTGTTTGATCAATAGTGTTTCATCCTTTAAGATGCCTCTAGCTTCAATGTCATGGAGAGTTATGCCAATGTTTTCCTTATGGATTTTGGTCTGATACAGAGGTCTTTATTCTATTTTGATTTGACTTTTGTGTACAGCATTGTGTATAGCATTGGGAAGAAGTATTATTGGGAATCCAGCAATACTTTGGGGATCCAGTTAGAACATGAAGAAGTAGTGCTCTCACTATCTGCAGATGGCATGCTCCTATATTAGAAAACCCTAAGGACTACAAAAAAATTCCTAGAAACAATAGATTTGTATAGTAAAGTGACAGGCTACAAAATTAATATGCAAAGATCCATGGCTTTCCTATATTCAAGTAATGAAATAGAAAAGAAATATTTTTTTTAAAAAATACCATTCACAGTTGTGCCTCATGAAAGCAAGTACCTAGGAATCAAATAAACCAAAGAGGCAAAAGACCTACACAATGAAAACTACAAAACACTACTTAAAAATCAGAATACATAAAATCATGGGGAAAAAATCCCTGTTCGTAGACTGGGAGGATGTATATCATCCAAATGGCAATACTCCCCAAAGCATCGTTACAGCTTCAGTGCAGTCCCTATAAGGATATCCATGACAGTTTTCAAAGAAATGGATCAAACACTTCTGAAATTCAAATGGAACAATAATCCTTCCCTGCCACCTCTTGTCCCCATACACCCAAAACAATCTTTAGGACAAAAAAAGATGGGAAGAATTATTTTTTTCAACTTCAAACTCTACCACAAATCACTAGTAATTAAAACAGCATGACACTGGTGTAAAGACAGACCCCATGAAGGATGCACTGGTCAACCATCTGACGTCAGTAGAACTAGAGAACGTGAAGGTGAAGCTATAGTAAAGGGCAAATTGATAGGTTTTGGAGGGCTGGAGTGACAGGACAGCAGGGAAATGCTTGCCTTGCATGCACCCTACCTGGATTGGATCCCTGACACTTCATGGTCCCCTGAGTTGAGTTTGGAGTGACCTCTGAGTACCACTGCCTGTGGCCCAAAGACAAAACCCAAAAGTGTTTGCTGCAGAGAATGAAATCTGGAGCCACACAATAGAAGCGCCTTGGTTTTGCTGTCCTGAGCCATTGCAGTGGGTGTGCCTGAAAAACCAGGATTGTGATAGAGTCCCGGACTGTATGGGAATGACCTTTGGAATGAGAAGTTCAGTGCAAAGTTAGATTTTTTCTTCTCTTTTAATGTTCACCCTTGGATCATGCCGTTAAATTACAGCCTTAAAAAATATAACAGTGATGTCCCTGTTGGAACCGATTTTTAAATCGTTGTCGGTGACTTTCAAATAATAACCTAAAAACCTGCATTTGTCCAGGCAGTGGATGAGAAGGAGAGGGGATTAGCTGGAGAGCACTTACTCTTGTCTCCGCGCCAGGAAAGCAACAAGGGTTCTGATTGACGTAGGACGCATTAGCCTGGAATGCTGATGTTGCGTTTTTGCTGAGTCCTCTCTCTACTTAATGACATTCCTCAATGAAAAGGCTCTGCTTTGCTGACTCTCTAATTGGTAATTTAATTTTCCTAATAAATTTCTTTACAGGACCTGGACTTTGAAGCCAAAACGAGTTATACGCTCCGGATAGAAGCCGCCAACAAAGATGCCGACCCCGCTTTCTGAGCTTGGGGCCCTTTAGCGACACGACCACTGTGAAGATTATTGTGGAGGATGTGGATGAGCCCCCCGTGTTTTCCTCCCCGTTGTACTCCATGGAGGTGTCTGAGGCTACTCCCGTTGGGAACATCATTGGTACGGTGGCAGCTCATGATCCAGATGCTTCTAACAGCCCCGTGAGGTAAACGTCTTGCTGCTTCTTCCTTCACTGTGTGGCCCCAACTCCTTTGTTCTGCACTGTGAGACCCTGGCTCATAACACACAAAATTCTCTGGTATATTGTGAGCCAAGAAAATGGAAGCGCAACAAGAGTAGAATGATGCCAGCACTTTTCTAATGTAAAAAATATGTCTCCTGATTATCGAAGGCCATTATCCTGTGGAAATAGTGTTAGCTGCTCTGTTATTATCCATCAGCTATGGCTTACGTGACTATTCGTCCAATTATCCTAAGCTCCTATAAAACAAGTTGTGTTCCAAGTAGTGGCTGTCCTAGTTGGAAGATCAATACAGGCATTGGAGAAATCATTTCATAAACCATTGAAATTCAGAGTTAATTTTTAAGCAGACCAGATTTTCTGTTCATCTATTTAGGTAGGGTAGGTTGTACACAATATCTCCACTGATAGGAAACACTGCCTTCTCTGTGTACACAGCCTCTTTGTAAACGTTCTACGCGTGGCTCCGTAGCAGTAATACTGGGCACATCCTTACAGGGAAGAAATCTCTTTAGGACTAACAGAAGGTTGAATAAGGATTTAAAGATCCGATGACATACCCGTCACACTGGCAATTTATAATCTGAGATCTACTGGAAGTTTTAAGCCTTACCTATTTTTCTGTGCATATGGGTAATTCTACCTTTAGTTTATTATTTAGTTACATGTTTATTGGAGAGACACACTGGGCCACCTCACTGGTCTCAGGGGCTGTTCCTCATCTCTGCTCAGGAGCAAGCCCTAACCTTGTTGTATATGTGTGTGGTGCCCAGAGCACAGAGGAGTTGGCTCAGAGGGACGCAGAGAAGTGCCTTTACCCCTGTACTAGTTCCTCATCCCCAGGTTACGCCCCTTTAAGCAAATATAAAGAATATACTTGAAATGGCATGGAACAGCATGCCTTCATATATATGACTTCAGTAAGACTTCATAAATAAGAGTAAGTGGTAATTTTAATTTTGATTACTAAATCAGTAAAGGGTAAAAATCAGTGAATGTTTTACATTCAGATTTGCTCAGTTTATGGTAGCCACATCCTTATAGATTTCCCTGACACTTTGCCGCACTGCATGTTTTGGTCATAAGACTTCAGTTGGAGATCAGTTACTCAGAGCTGTCTAAATTCTACTGAAGTTGTTCAAAAAGACAGAAAGAAGAAAATCAGAAGGAAGGAGAATCACTTGTCACTTGTCTTCCTGCTGTTCATTGACTTGCTAGAGTGGGCACCAGTAACGTCTCCATTTGTTGGGAATGAGGTCCATTATTGTTACTGTTTTGGGCATATCATATACACCACGGGTGGCTTTCCAGGCACGCCATACTCCAGTTCACCCCAGGGAGCCCAGTCTTTGTCCTGAATTTGTGTATAGGAAAAGTAGATCTTCCTCCCCTTCCAGACTCACACTCGTTCAAGGGATAAAAGAGTTAACTTTGAACTTGGTTGAACTTGGAGGGAAGGAGCTTTGAGGCTTTCAGCAGTGAAGGAGCAGCTGGCTAGCAGCACGTTTTTACCTTGCTTGCATTTCTATAGGTAATGAAGGTGACTGAAAGTTCAGGTGAAGAACTCTTTTGATGAAGTACATCATTTTTCAATCCCTGTGTCTAACACACACACACACACACACACATCACACACACACTCACACATACACACACTCACAGACACAGACACACACAGATGCAAGGTTTGTTTGGAGTTAACTTAAGTGCTTTGGAATATTTATTTTTATTCTATAAAACTAATTTCTATCTTTTTTGGCTCATTGGACCACAACCATTGATGCTCAGGGGTTACTCCTGGCTGTGCACTCAGGAATTACTCCTGGCAGTGCTTGGGGACTATGAACCCCAGTTGGCTGCATGCAAGGTAAAACACCCTACCTGCTGTATCATTGCTTCAGCCCCAATAACATGAATTTCTTAACTTCTATCTTGACTTGTAATTGATACCTGCGTTCTTGGGACCCTTCTTTTCACTATTTTTGCAAGGTCTTCACAGTTGTTTGTAGATTATGATTTCCTGGCGATATTTTACATATTCTCTTTCCCTTTGCCCTATGTTATTCTTTTGGAAACTTCGTACCCTACCTTGCAGTTTGGAAAGTGTGTGTTATCCCAGGTGTGCATTCTCCAGGAGTGTGTTTCTTTTGGACTGGTGCTTGCCAAGGGTCTCAGAGGGTGGAGTTTAACCTCCTGAGTTTCTTTACAACCTAGAAAAGGGAAAAAAAACAGTACTTATTCCTGCTTTATCTAGCTTTTCTGGAATGAAGGAAAGGTGCCTGATGCTTTTCCACTAGGAATAATTACTCAAGTATTAAAAAGTACCTTTAGAATTATTATCAGTGTTAAGTATAATTATTATTCTCATGGTTTATTAGCCTGTCATGCCATTTTTATTTGAAGATCTGTAAGGTCTATGAACGGAATCATTTTACAGTCAAGAGTTTTAGCCACCTGTATTGAATATTTTACATCCACTTACCCTCTGACCTATAGAAGCTATTACACAATCGTGCAATGGAAATAAGCATGCCTTAGATTGTTGCTCAAGGGACTCTCAATGTAAGACATTCCTCAGCAAATACCACCAGAGGGGTAAACAGTGCATATATCTGCTCTTAGGACTCTGAAGAGTGACAGGAAACTGGAACGTCTTACATTTCTGAATTTTCTGCTTCTGCAACTTTTGCTTTTCTGTGTATCCTGTCATGGTGGTGGTGGTGGGGTGATTGTTGGGGAAAGTGGTTGAGTCACACGTGGCAGTGTTCGCAGCTTAGTACTGGCTCCACTCAGGTATCACTGCTGGTGGTGCTCAGACAAGGTGTGTGACCTGCAAGGCAGCACTTTACTGAGGGACTAGCTTTCAGGCTCCTCTTCCATACCTTTAGACATTCTAAACTTCTTAGGGGACAGGAAAGCACTGTTTGACTGTTCCTTGAAATCAGGACAGGATGGTATTTGAATGACAAAATAGTCAACAGGAAATTGGATAATTGACATTTCCATATATTGACCCCCATTGGAGGAAAACAGTGAGAACTAACATCTGCCTTTCGTAGCAGCTGTCATGTGAGGCTATAGACCAGCATTCTGGAAAGAAATACACTGACTCGCTTCCTGCGATGTAGACTTCAGATCCCCTTCCCAAATGATCCCTGCCCTTTCCATCATTTAAAATTTTTTGCCTGCTCTAGTAAAACACCAGCCCATAAATATAAATCTTCCCTGAGTAGCTGCCTTTTCTTTACGTGAGCCCGCACCACCTCCAACATCACTGGCCCTTCTCCAGAAGTCCAGTAACAATAGGCAGAAAGATGAAATGAACCCAGAGCCCGGCGATTTGCCAGGTGCAGCCTGTCTTCCTGACAAACATTATGTCTCCTTTAGAGCTTGTCCATCATCCTGGTACGTACCGGATCCCAACAGTTCTTGGACTCTTTTCTTTCTTCTTTTCTTATATGAAATTAGAAGTCAAAGATGGATAGTAGGTGATACTTGAGATTATTTTTTCAAAAAAAAAAAAAAACGAAAAGAATTGTTTTATTTCTAAGTGGCTAATTTGTGCTTCTAGCTTTTTGATTTTGTTTTTATTTATTTCATCGTTGCATGTCAATTTTTTCCCTTGAGTACCAAACACCGGTCTTTAAGGTAGAGCTTGTAAAGACAGATTGCTACTTGCTAATGTTTAATCCTCCTGCTGAACAGTAGAAACTTCACTTCTGTTTTGGACATCAGTATATTCGTCTAATTTCTGGGAGAAGCCTGAAATCGAGAGTCCATTGCACTCTGCATGCCTGCCTCCAAAGGCTGATCCATAAATCCACGTACTGAAGAAAATGTTCTAGAGAGAGGCTTGTTCTGTGAACAGTCCAGGAGAATATCCACAGTACAAACAAAGATGAATAAAACATTTCCACTGACCTCAAGGAACTTACAATCTGCTTGAAGAAATAAGATCCTGTGTTCGTTAACCAACCCAAGCAGGAGAAGAGCCAACACAGTGGAACGTGACAAGTTGTGAGATAAATAGTAATCACGCCAGTTCATGGGGCACAGGCTCATTTGAAGGAGTGATAGCCCGGTCAGGCTCTGAGGGCTGGACATGGACAAGTCAAGAAAACATCATGCAAAGTCTCCTTATGTTTTATTTAGTTATATTCTAAGAGCCTGGTGCTATATTACAAAATCAGCAAATTTATTTCTGTAGGCGGTACAGCAAGCCCAGAGTCCCCATGCTGAAAATAGCCAATGAATTGAAACATGATATTATTACAAATAAGATCAGATGTGAAGAAGGATGAGTCCGAAGTTCTACAGTTATTTTCAGTATCTCTAATCATTTAGGTACAAAACAATATTTGTATTTATGTTCAAGGATTTCAGGATAATATTTACCTGCCAGCTCTTTTGGCATTCCCAAGATTGTATATTCCCAGATAAAAGGTGATAAAATAGTATCATATATTCCATTATGTAGTGTGACTGAGTGAGCACATTTGGAGGGCTTGAATAATTCAGTGTATATTTTTAAGTCGCATGTATGCATGCATATATTTGTACATATTACTTTAATCTAAATTATTTGTGAGTATCTCAGAGTATGAGAGATAAATTGAACAGTTACTCTTCAGAAAAAAGAGCCTTTGCTTCTTTCCAGGACCTTGGTGGAGAAGGGCAATTTGAGGGAGTTGATTTGGCCTGCCTGGGGCATGCTGCCCTCTTTGACTCAGGAAAATCAGGAATTTTAATTTTGAGCACCACCAAGATTGCATAAGATTTTTGTTTGTTTGTTTCTCTTTTGGTTTTGGTCAGGGGCCGCACCCAGTGATGTTCAGGAGTTAATTGTGATTCTGCCCTTAGGAATTAGTCCTGGTGGTGCTTGGGGACCATGTGGGATGACTGAGGTCAAACCCCAGTTGGCCACATGCAAAGCAAGTGCCCTACCCTCTCTAGGACCTCTCCTGATCACGTGATTGTGGCTTTAATCCCTGGAGGAAAATTAAGTTCCATTTTCAGAAAGAGTCAACAGCACCTTGCAAAATATTGACTTTAATAATTTAGGTTTAAAGCAATGCAGTCATCATTAGAGCTCTAGAAGACAAGTGTTTCTTGATTATAAACAAACACGCCCCCTTTCACTGACTTAGGATCTGTGATCACAGGATTTTAGCAGGTCCCCGACACAATTTCTATACTCCTCACAGCTCAGAAACAAATTTCTTAGAACTGAGGTTGCAGTTCCAACGATTCAGCTGTTTACATGGCAAGATTTGTCCAGGCTCATTTATTATATTCCATATTGCTCTTTGGGGGCATAGTAATAACCTGCTTATGTAACTTTAGTCAGCTCACCTGCACATTCAGTGTTTGCTTCATGGCATTTGTATCAGTAGTTGGGCAATAAAAATATTGCTTGTTAACAGGAAGAAGAACATTTTAATTAGTTTGAAGAGCTTTCAAACAACAGCAGTAATAACAGATGCTGGGATTCACTTTGTATCAAACGTGCGGGACATTGCGGATGTACAGATGACCAAGGCGTGGTCCCAAGCCTTTAGTTATCTTGTCCCCCACCCTCACTCAAAAGAGATCTGAAGTGAAAATCTTTAAGAAATCCAGTGTTAAAATGTGAACTTAGAAATCATCTCATAAAATAAAAAATATTTTCTACATTTGCACAAAAAAACAGTGAAGAAGCAATAAAAACTCCAGGTTCATACAATTGGATAGTGGCAGTTAAAACCAGAAATACAGTCCTCCAGTTTCAGTGTCTGGGAATAAGGACATAAAAGAGCAGGTGGTGAAGGCCATGAAACAGGCCACTTCAACATGATCTTGGGTCTAACTGGAGAGCCGACGCTCAGTGCTGGGGGATTGTCTTGTGAAGTAGGTCTATCGTACATGGAAAGGAGGAAAGAAGGAAGGAAGATGAGGCATATTCATCCTTCAGTGTAGGAACATGATTGGAAGCTTCAAAGAAAATATGAGTAAGGAAATATGAATAGGAAAAACAAATTTCCTGATGTATTGGGTTTGAATGTATTGGGTTTGAACGCCCTGTTTGGCTATGACGTTGATGACTGCTTCAGTCTCAACAGAGTCAAAGGCTTTCCTTAAATCAATGAGCGTGAGACAGAACGACATCTTGAACTCCCTACAAACCTCGATGAGCTTAGTTACCATGTGGGTATGATCGATTGTGCTGAATCCTTTCCGGAAGCCAGCTTGCTCGCATGGTTGTCCTTCGTCTAATGTTCTGCCAATCCTGTTCAGGATGACTCGAAGTGAACAGCTTATAGATGACGGACAATAGACAGATTGGGTGATAGTTGCCAATGTCGTGGATGTCTCCCTTCTTGAACAGTAGAACTGTCTTGCTGGTTTTCCAATGGGAAGGCACCTTGCTTTTGGACAGGTAGTGTGTGAAGAGCCGAGCTAGTGTATTGATGAGTACTGAAGGCAGATTCTTCAGGTGTTCAGGCCTGACTTTGTCTGGGCCTGGTGCTGTTCCCTTCTTTACTGACGAAATGGCATGTCGGATTTCAGAAGGGAGAACGTTGGGAATGGCATATCCATCCTGCGGAATTTAGTATGTGCGCTGGTGGATGGAATTTGGTATGTGATCAGGTGGACATACTATATATAGCATACAATCACTTGATCACTTGACATCCTGTTATTCATCGACTTGCTTGAGCGGGTGCCAGTAACATTTCCATTTGACCCTGTCACATGCCAGTGTAGCCAATGGCATCTGGTTGCTTCAGGAATACGAAGAGCCATAGATATTCAATATATATGTATTATAAACATAACACACCCAAATAGCACCATAGATGTGGTTTGGAATCTCAGTTCCTTCAGAAGCCCACTGAATGGCAATAGGACCTGCTGTCCTTAGTTGGAGATTGTTTTTTCCAGGACTAACAAAGCTGAATGCTAATGGTTTGCTCATTAGAAATCTGAAGTTACACATGCAAGGACTAACAATTTGGGGGTATAATGCCATTGGGAGCCTAGCCTTCTTAGATCAGCACTCATGACCTTCTATTTATGAGCTGACATTGGGTCCTTTTCTCTAAGTTCATGTCCCAGGTGAGAGAAAGGGGTTGGGTCACAATACACCAATATAGCTGCTCTCTTCTTTGAAGGGTTTCACAGTGATTACAGAGCCAGCAACTTTCTTTTGCAACCCTTCTCCCCAAGTGTATTTAAAAGCTCCTATGCCTACTAGAAAGCTGGCAAATGAAGTTTTTTCAGACATATATGCACTGTCCAGTAGCATAAACAGGGCTCCTTTAATTAAGAGCAAATGGCTATTAAGGGATCAAGCAAAATCTGTCATACATGACCTCAAATAACCATTTGAGCATTATGAAAAAAGTACATATAAGCTATCTTTTAATTACTCAACAGACTCGGAAGTGGGAAGGTTACACAGGAAGGGCATATTGGGAGAAAGATTGATGATTCTGCTTTTAGACATATTGAACTTGGGTTAAAGGTGTTTTTAGGTATCTGGAGTCGTTTACAAAAATCTCAAGAAAAGAATTGATGCTGGCTTTGGGATTTGGAGCCGTCTGCATAATAAATGGAGTGGGCAAAGCGGGAAGTGCTGCCGCTGCAGAAATCTGGCATGGCCTAATTGGCTTTTCTCCATGCAGTGAAAGAGCCCAAGGTCCGGGTGATACACTGCAGAAACAGAGGGCCATTGGCAATCCACACAGCAGACGTTCTGGCCTTAAGTCCATCTTTAGAGAAACACAGTTAAACACTGTGTTTAACTTCTAAGTGGCTCAGAGAGTCACTGCAACAGAGGTTCAAAAAATGCAGCAAATAAACATCCACCCCTTTGCATTAGGGTCTCTCTGTCCTTAGACCCCCCCCATGTGACGCTAAGGACATTATACATCCTACTCTCTAAAATGCCACCTGCATCTTCTGGGGTCTAAGAGGCAATGCAGTGGGTAGAGCCCTTGCCTTGCATCAGCTGACCTCTGTTTGATCCCTGGCATGCCATATGGTCTCACGAACACAGCCAACAGTGATTCCTGAGTGCAGAGCCAGGAGTAACCCGTGAGTACTGTAAGGAAAGCCCCCCATTTCAAAAACAAGATGAAAGAAACAGAAAAGTGCTTGCATTTTCTGCATTTCTCTTTGTTAAGGCATTTACTCAGGTTACTTATATCTAATCTTAATGTGCTAATGCCTTGTACATAAACTAGCTTTTGACATATTCAGAGAATACCATATGAAAAGGAAACCCTGCTCGTCTGATATGAGCCCAGGTTCTTGAGGCTGACCATCCCCTGGACTCTTCTGGATTGTTTGTTTCCTGGCTGGGCCCCATATCTCTGGCCTGGCCTGCACTGCCCTCTCTCCGCACAGATGCGAAACACACCATCCTTGACTTGGATAGAATTTGCTGGCTTTCTCCTAAGTACTTATAATAGGTTGCTATTTTTAAGAATATTTTATGTACTGAATTTCCTAAAATAGACTGTCACGTGCAGGTGTTTAATAATAATTGCTGATTCCTGAATAAATGAGAAGGAAGCATAGATAAGAATGTCAGAATTATTCAGAGGAACAAATCTGTAGCCACGTATGTTATGTATTCTATATGATGCTTTTGGATCAGTGCTAAGATTATAATATTAAAATATATGTAATTCTAAGTGAGAGCCACAGAGTCTCTGGTTTAGAAATTGGTTCTTTGTGAGATTCTTTTGTTGTTGTTCTTTCACTCTTTCTTGGGGGATGGCATACTTAGCAGTATTCAGGACTTACTCCTGGCTCTTCACTCAAAGATCACTCCTGGCAGGGCTGGGGGATCACAGAGGATGCCGGGGATTGAACAGGGGTGGCCAATTGCAAGGCAAGTGTCTTATCAGCATTTATCATAATGCTGACCTTGTTTATTATTTGCCATGCCTGGAGGTGCTCTGGGACTGTTCGGCGGAATGATGCTATGTTAGGGATCAAGCCCCACATTCCCACTGACACACATGCATTGTAGCCCTCTGAACTGTCTCCCCTGACCCAGAAGTGATACATGTTTCATAAAAAACATTAGTATCCATTTATCTTCAATATGAAGATGTTATTTAGAGATTTGGAGGAGCTGGAAAGATAGTACAGCAGGTTTGATCCCTGGCACCACATATGGTCCCCTGAGGCACAGTCAGGAGTTATCCCTGAACACAGAACCAGAAATAAACCCTGAGCATAGCGGGATGTGGTCCCAAAATGAAACGAACAAAAGATCAGAAAGTTTTATGTAGAATACTATAGAGTAGCTGTAAAAAGTAGAGTAATTATAGAAGTGCTAAGTTGAGGTGGGGGCTGGAGAGATAGTACAGCAAGTATACTTGCCTTGCGTGCAGCGATTCCGGGTCCAATTTCACTGGGGCCCCCTGAGCATCTCAAGGAGTGATCACTGAGCACAGAGCCAGGAGTAAACTTGAGCTCTAAAAAGCTGTGGCCCAAAATTTAAAAAAAAAAGTTTAACTTTAAAAAATAATGAAGATAAGTCTATGTTGGATAAATTGGAAACACTTAACATATTGGTAAATTAGTTGTCAAGTTTTCTGTCCTCTGAGTCATGGGAACTTTGAAACTGATAATAATGGCAAACACATTAGTTATTCACGTCAGCTCTGTAGAAATCCATAGAAGTTGGGGCGGAGCGATAGTTCAGTGGGTAGGGCATTTGCCTTGCACTTCGGCCGGCTTGTGCTGGCCCAGGTTCAATCCCCGGCATCCCGTATGGTCCCCGAGCACCGCCAGGAGTGATTCCTGAGTGCAGAGCCAGGAGTAACCCCTGAGCATTGCCGGGTGTGACCCAAAAAGAAAAAAAAAAAAAAAAAAAAAAAAGAAAAGAAATCCATAGAAGTATATTTATACCAACTTTAAGGACTTTTGCATTGAAAGGATGGCTAAATTTGTTTTTGAATATGCAGATATTATTGTGATTTCATAAAATGAACAATCCAGCGGTTAGTGATGACTTATTGCTGCATGTATATTAAGTCATTCTTTTGGCAAACATTGTTATTATCCATTACCGTTAGGTAAATTTATGGTTGCAAACATTACTACCCATCACCATTAGGTAAATATATGGCATTGTATGGCATTTGCATGCATAAATATGTGTACATACCTAGCTGTATATCAGAGCTAGCAACATTAAGTCTTGGTTGGCATCAAATTGCGTAAATAATGTATCCTTCAGAGAAGAAAATCTGCCTTTGTGTATAATTGCAAATTAAAGTCTGTACATTCAATAAATTCTTGTTTGGATGATTGGTGTGTGGAAAATGGATTATAGCCAATAAAATAGAAAATATGAGGATAAGGAGCAAAATAATGAGAAATTTAGAGACCAGAAATTTAGACTGGGACAGTACTTGAGAGAAGTTACAGAGAAAATGGATGCATGGCAAGGGAAAGAGAAACAATAGAGCAGTAATAGAGTTTCAGTTTGGTAATCAAATGACTGATGATAGCATTAGTTCAGGTGGAGTAAGGGAGGAGTCTTCAGGGACAGGGATAACAGGATCCTTGTGCACATTACAGCTTGGATCATTTTATAAATCTATGTAGGTTAGGCAGGTGACTCAATATGAAAATTAAGTTGGTGATTCAATATATAAAATCTTAGTTAAGTTGATTAGTTAGGCATTTGGGAGTAATCAAAAATAGAGGCAGTACTTAGGTCAAGTGACTAAGGAAAATTAAGTTGCCAAGAAAAAAGTGTTCTACTGTCCATGACATTAATCCACTCTGCCTTTCACATACCTGTAAGCACATGGATGATAAAACAGATTAACAAGGTGACTGATTTTCAGTTAAATTAAAACCATAGACCACAAAGGGGTAGACAGACCCTTTGGGGAAAACCATAATGCTTAGATATCTTAGCATATTTTACCTTCCATGTTTGCATATGTATGTAAATATATATATATAATAATATATATATGTTGTATTTGAGGCAATATAGATGCATACATATAATTGAGAAAAAAGAATGTAGTATTTGTACATATATTCCCATTGTACTTGTCACTTGTCATTTTTCTTCCCATTGTTCATTGGTTTACTCTAGCAGGTGCCAGTAATGTTCATTCATTGGGAATGGTTCCATTATCGAATACACCATGGGTAGCTTGCCAGGCTCTGCCGTGGCTCGGGTTCATCCCAGGGGGCCCAGTTTTTTCTATGTCAGACCATCAACCATCCAGGGCCCATGGGGCAGAATCCTGGGGGTTGTAGATAAGACTTCTCCTACCAACTGCTGATGCAGCTGGGCACTGCAACAACAACTTCAACACATCTAGAGGCAAGTGGTAGGATATATTCCCATTACACCTATATATGTGTGTATACACATATGTGTATGTGTATATGTATCATTGTATCACTGTCTTCCCGTTCATCATCGATTTCCTCGAGCAGGGCCCCAGTAACATCTCCATATGTCCTGTCTTATGCTAGTAGAGCCCAAGGGCATCTGCTTGCTCCAGGAACATAAGGAGCCTCAATCCATTCCAGAATGAGGTCTATAATTGTTACTGGTATTTGGCATATCAAATACAACACGGGTAGCTTGCCAGGCTCTGCCGTGCAGGTAGCATACTCTTGTAGGCATCTCTAAGCCCAGCATTTATTGATGAACCGCGTGGCTGCTTGCGGCCGTGCGAGCTGGGCTGTGATAGGCTGGTCTGCTGGGTGGAGTTCTGATGAGAGAGAAGTCGGATGTGGAAAATGGAGGCCCTCTTGGAGTGGGGGGTCATCTGGCTTGTTGTGAGGCTCTGCTGGGGTGGTGGGCCAGGGCTAGAACCCACCATCCCTCCCGGGCGCCTCGTGAGCAGCTGGTCACAGGGAGAGCCAGTAGCAGCTCTGCCCCATGTCTGCAATTCTCTGGACCGGCATACCTGAACCGGATTTAAAAAAAGACTGCTTCAGGGTGGATATGTATGGATGTATATTTCTCCATTGGTAAAATGACTGTCTCCTATTTTTCAGTCTTTTTTATACTCTAGTCCTTAATGCATAACCTTGTCTCATAGATCAGTGAGAAAGTAAAAGCCATTAAATAATACATTTATATACTCAACGCCAAAGCACTCCCTAGCTTCAGGAAGACACAGATATTTGTTGACATGTCATTTTCTTTTCTAATCTTTTCACTTTTCTCTTCTTTTTGTGTTTCTTGTGTTTTGTAAAAGAGCACACTGACAGTTGGTGATTTTATTTAAGAGCAGTGGTTACATTTGATGTAATGAATATAGCAAACTAGAATCAAACATAAATGTTTTTTTTAAATGTCCAATTAGGTATTCAATTGACAGAAACACAGACTTGAGAGATACTTCAATATTGATGCCAACAGTGGCGTTATTACCACCGCCAAATCTTTGGATCGAGAAACCAACGCTGTTCATAATATTACTGTCCTTGCGATGGAGAGCCGTAAGTTGTAAGACTTAAATTCGGAAGGAGTCTTTGAGATTGAGAATGGCGAATGGGCTGTACGAGGTGCAATATATTTTGTGTGAATCAACCAGTAAAAAGGCATATCTCTCATTTCAAGCTGTGAGAACACTAAAATTATATGTTAATACTTACAAAGAGAGGACAACACATTTCAGAGCACAGGTACCCTCGTAATGCTTTTTGTTGTTTTGGGTCAGTTTTTGCTGATAGAGAAGTGGGGAAATAGTTTGTATAAGTCAATAAATGATTTCTATGGCTTTCTGGTTTTGAACTCACTTTGGTCTCTCATAAGAAAATACATTGAAAAAATGAGAATAGGCTTGACGTGTGTTAGTTGTATATGTTCATAAAAATAAGAACTTTTAAATCACTGAAAGTTAGACTTCATCATCATTGTTTAATCTTTTTCTTAGTAGAGGCTAAAAAGGTACCTACGTAAATTCTAATCTATCTTTCTTTGTAATCTATGTACTGTTTGGACCAGATTTTCTATAACTCCCTTGAAAGTCAATGGTGTGTGTGCAAGACTTTATTTGAGACTTGTACATTTTCTTGCTAGCACTGTCCTTTGACTAGCAAGCCATTTGTTTTTATTTGTTTGGAGGACACACCCAGCAGTGCTCAGAGCTTGCTTCTGACACTGCACTTGGTCTCTCATGGTTGGGTTTAGAGACCATATATGGTGACAGGGATCAATTCCATATGGGCCGCCTGCAAGACAAGCATCCTACTCACTGTATTATCTCTCTGGCCCCTGATTCTAATTGTTAATATTTCCTGAGCAAAATGACAGGGTAATCCTAGTTTGGGAATCAGAGAAAATGACACTGTATTTCTTCCCTCCTAGAGAATCCATCCCAAGTAGGAAGAGGTTATGTGGCCATCAGCATCCTGGACATCAACGACAATGCCCCTGAGTTTGCCATGGACTATGAGACCACCGTCTGTGAGAATGCCCAGCCAGGACAGGTCAGAGGCTGCAGGTCACAGCACCCCAGATCCCAAGAGTGTGTGTGTGTTTGTGTGAGAGAGAGAGAGAGAAAGAGGGAGAGAGAGAGAGGAAGAGAGAGAGAGACTGCTTTTGAAATATTCAGTGGCAGTAGCATTTGAAATTCTGCCAACTTTAAGATAAATTATAATCAGCATGTTTCTACAAAACCAACGCTTTGATGTATAGCATAAACTAATATTAAAGGAACTTTGAAATTCTGGTTTTAATTGGATTGATGAAAATTTCTCAGGAAATGTCTGTATATATGTAGAAACCTGGTTAGGACTCAGTCCCTTTCGAGGAGAAATAGAGCATAGCACGCTTGATTGGGTTCCTTCCCACACTGGGCTTAAGGACCTTGCGATCTGAGATTGGAATGAAGCTTAGTTTGGGTGGGGTATGTTTTCAGTGCCCCGTATTGTTCAGTGTCTTGTGATGTGCGCTTGGATGGTTTGATCAGTTGGCACGGCTTACTGCTGAGCTTTACAGAAGTAAATTCACACGTGCATTTTGAGATGATTTGTTTCTCAGCGCCCTTTTTAGATTGGGTTTATGGCAGTCCAGGCACCGCCCCTCCTTCCAGAAGCCGCGACTTATTAGAAACCCCTGAATCCCTCTCTGTGGTCCCAGAAAACAGCAGTGGGCACCACACTCTCCTCATAATTTCCAATTCCTATTCCCAGGTGATCCAGAAAATCAGTGCCGTTGATAAAGATGAACCATCCAATGGCCACCAGTTTTATTTCAGCTTAACCACGGAGGCAACGAATAACCACAACTTCTCATTAAAAGATAACAAAGGTAGGTGTTGTTATTGCTACCCGTGGAAGCAGCAGATATTAAAACTCCAGGTAAGTACTTTCTCTTACTCCAGAATGCTGATTATGGATTTTTTTAAAACCAGAGAGGGCATTAATTAAAGGGCAATGAGCCCCTCAAGTAATTTTTATCTATGGATTTGCTGTCAGGAAGAAGAAACTGAGACTTAAATCATTTAGGCTCTGAGCCAAATAGGGGTGGGAAGTCGCATGCATCTTTCTCTGTCTTTCTTTCCAGATATTTGCCTTCTTATTTGTACCCCCAAACTGCTTATCCAGATCATCTAATTGGTTGAGGACCAGATAAATGCCTTAGTGAGCAAATATTGCTAGGTATATCTTGAGACTTGAAAAATTGTTGATCTTTCAGTCTATGATAAATCAATCTATACTAAAATAAATCAACTGTGATTTAATATTTTAATGTCAATATTAATCTGTTAATATAAAGCATACAATTTTTATCACATTAATATATAGTATATATTATGTGTATATTTTATCATATATAATTTAGCATACATAATATATAAAATATATATTATGTGTAATTTTTGCATAAATAAATATAAAATCGGGGCTGAAGAGAGAGTACAGAGATTAGGGGACTTGCCTTGCATATGGCTGACCTGTATGTAGTCCCAGCACCCATATAGTCAACCAAGCCTGAGTGCAGAGCCAAGAGTAAACCCTGAGCACCACGGGATGTAAGCCCCAAACAAAACAAAACATAAATTGAATTCCCTGTAACCTAAATCCCATTTCTTTGCTTCTGTTGTTTCCTAAATTTCATTACAGAATAATTTTACAAGTGTATCTAAGCGGATTCATTTTCCTCTAAATACATATATTTTAAACATACCCACATATACAAAAAGGACACTATTATAAAGCTTCTAAAGAAAGTCTAAAACCTGCTATTCACTAGTTTCAAATGGATATATTCACGTTGGCTTTCATTCACGTATTTATTATCAGAGAAGAATATTTGCTGTTGATGTAAATAGTATTATGCCCAAAACATGGGGAAAACATCATATTTCATTCAGATTGAATAGGTGACTCAGGATACAGAAAGACAACCCAGATTTGCTAGTCAGATACTGACTTATCTAAAAAAGACTTGTTCTCAGAAGATGGACATTATAAGTGCTTTTTTTCCTGAAGTCACCAACTTTTTTTAATGCAGAAAATCCAACTTTGGCCTCAAAATGTCAGTCTGAAATTAATAATTTTTCCTGATTCTATTATTGCTTAATGAGAATACTATCTTGTCCCTTTAGTAATATAAAAGGTAGGATGGTCCCAATACAGGTAATCCCAAACTCTGACTTAATCATAGTTGGAAAGAACAGGTCTCACCACTTAATGCATCAATTACGCAGTGAGGATAATTTTTGATTATTCTAAGACAATGATTATTTTCTCTTTGTAAATGTCTAGTACAGCCGTTATTGCCAAATTGAGTTAATTCTCATGTGGGTCCTTGAATTGTGTATGGAATTGTGTATTTTTGTTCCTCAAAGTCCATAACTGTACTGGTGGTCTGTCCTTGATGTTTTCTGGTCTGTCTCTCCTGGCTGGCATTTACAATTCTCTGTTTCTTTGGCTTTTCAGGCCCTTGCGGCTTTCTCTGCTATCTGGGTGGGGTGAAGAGAGGAGTCAAGAGAATGTTACTTGCTGTTCCCCTTTAAGTTTTCTTATTCCTGCCCATAGTCATTCCCATTATTTCTCTGATTGATTAGCCTCATATTAGTGAGATTTTAAGAGGACAAATAAATTAACCTGATTTTTTTGGTCTTCTTTCCCTCCCTGACCATATACCAAGATGCTGGATAGTTCAGGTAGGAAAATGGCCAGCTCTATCAGCCATCTGGTCTACCAAACCTAGTCTTTCCCAGATTGTACTCAGAGCCACCTAATCTAAAATTTTAAGGAAAACACATTGAAATAGGAGAGTATCAGTTTTTCATTTGGCTTTCATATGGTGAGGTACATGCAGAAAATAAGAATACATATATACACATATGTGAATATATACATATATAACATATGTATGTATATATATATATATCATTGGGAATGAGGTCCATTATTGTTGCTATTTCTGGAATATCAAATATACCACGGGTAACTTGCCAGGCTGTGACGTGGCTCTGAGTTCATCCCAGGTGACCCATTCTTTTTCTATGTTAGGACATCAACCATCCACCATCCAGGGTCCATGGGCCAGAGGCCTGGGTGTGGACAAGCCTGTCTCCTGTAAATATATATATATATATATATATATATATATATATATGTATATATATATATATAATTTCTATGGATACTGTTTCTCTACTCTCAGTTCAGACCTGCACATGTTTGTTATTCAGTGTTGGGCATGTCTTATTACAAATCAACTCTGAAAAATTTGATATCTCACATCAAAAATATGTGTGAGGAGCAGGGAAGCGAAGACATTGCTGTGTGTTTCTAAGATACAATATTCTTAACTCCATGTGTAGTTTTTAAATAACTTCTCAAATTCCTATTTTCAAATGAAAGAATGACTTACACAAAGACTGACCAGATGGAGTTTGGAAATCAAATCTTTTCTGTTCAATCTAGAACTGCAGGTAATATGCTTTCAAAACTCTTCTTGTGCTGTTTGTGTTAGTGGGAGAGAGAACACTTGCACTCAACTTGTTCTCAGGTTAGAGTATTGGTTTTTTTTTTTCTTGTGACATTCACTTGATCACTTGAATCCCGTTATTTATCGATTTGCTAGAGTGGGCACCAGTAACATTTCCATTTGACCCTATCATGTGCCAATGTAGCCCAATGGCATCTGGTTGCTTCAGGAATACGAAGAGCCTCAAACCATTCCTTCGGGGTCTTGACAAAGAAGTCTGACTATCTTGTAGGTGGGTGACCACATGATCTTTTGACATCCCGTGGGATCCAGTCGGTAACGGCTCTAGTCCAGCGGTCATCTCCAAATTGCATTACATGTCCACCCATCTTATTTTTGATGCCTTGACAAACGAGACAGCGTCCCTGATTCTGGAATAGCGACAGAGTTCGAACTCTGGATTCCTTCTCTCACTTGAGTGAGGCATGATATTCCAAGCATAGCTCTTTCGATTCCTCTTTAGGAGACCTGAGTAGCATTCTCATCCTGCTTTCGTAGGGCCCAGGTCTCTGAGGCATATGTTAATGCAGGGAGAATGGTGGCGTTGAAGAATGTGCCCGGAGCTGGAGGTTCTTTGTCTTTTAGCTATTTCTTCTATGTTTTTGAGGGCATTCCATGCCGCTCTCTTCCTCCTGCGCAACTCAGGTTTTAGGTCGCTCATCATGTTGACTTCTCGATACTTAAGCCTCTTGTGACATTGCTTAAGTATTTTTGACTGCTTTGTGTATTAAAGCACACCTTCTAGCATTATGATCATGAATATCTTTTTTCTTTGTTTTGTTCACTAATTGCTGTAAATGTAAAGAACCACAAAAATAATTTATACACTAAAACACGTTAGCTGGATAACTTGATGGCATGTAAAAATTGATTTCTGGTGTAAAAGTCATTAGTAATGTGATGTAGTCTTGTGGTCAGAATGACTACTGAGGTGAAATGGACACAGATGACATGCTTTATGACAATATGTATATATTCACTGGATTCAGGAACAGTGTATAGAAATACTGATTTTAAAAGACTAGCAGTAGTTTTTTTCCCTTGAATTTCTATGATGTTTAATTTAAATAAATCCAGAATAGACTCTTTTACTTCTTTGTATATTGGGCTCATGACTTGTCAAATAAATGGCATCTATGGGGTTCGAGAGATGATACCAGGCTTTTTGGCTTTTGCCTTGCAAGCAGTGGACCGTACCTCAAATCCCCAGTATAATATATGGTTTTCTGAGCACCTCCAGCAGTGAAATCTCAGCACAGAACTGGGAGTAAGTCCTCAGCACTACTGAGTGCTACCTCCCAAACAATGGCTAAATAAAGGGCAGATTTGGAGTTCATCTGTGCTAGCTTATGATAACAAAGCTATGGATAGACACAAAAAAAATTTTAACTTGTTAGTTTTTTGCTATTTGAATGCATTTGTTTGAACTTTAATGTCAATAAAAGGATGTACTGTCTGCACTTTAGAAAGTTGTAGTTATAATAAGCAATGTATAAGTATTTTCACATTTACCTTTATTTTATAGCCATCATTTAAATAAACGATAACTTTAGAATCGCAAATGAATTAACAAGAACCAAACATTGGGAATATTGCTCTTGTCAAGAGAAACTGGACAAGATAAATTAAGCTCTGAAAGTTTGGGAAGATGGGTTCCATCAGAAATCTTGTTAGACACTTGCTTTCTCTATCCTAGACAACACCGCTTCCATTCTCACCAGGAGAAATGGGTTCCGGAGACAGGAGCAGTCGGTTTACTACCTGCCCATCTTCATCGTGGACAGCGGTTCACCTTCCCTCAGCAGCACCAACACCCTCACCATCCGGGTCTGTGACTGTGATGCAGATGGGATAGCCCAGACGTGCAACGCCGAGGCCTATGTCTTACCTGCAGGGCTTAGTACAGGAGCTCTCCTCGCAATACTTGCCTGTGTTTTGACACTGCTGGGTAGGTACCTTTCCTGGGTTGGCTGCAAGCACACTCCCAACAGCCAGGCAACACGCCTTTCTGGTTGGCCTCTTCGTTGCTGGTATCCTTTGGGAGACATTTGCAAAGACCCTGTTGTGTTTTTGCTTGTTGAGCCCTGCTTGATCACTGCCATGCTTTCCAGTACTGTACTGTAAAGTTCAGCTCATAAAAGCCAGCATGTCACTTTAAGAACCACAGTGACTAAAAATGCCTCCTATACCACTGATTTCTCCCAGTAACTTTTGGAAAACCACATCCAGATCTTTGCTTTAGAATAGAGATAGATATTTGATAGCCTAGAGATGGTGTTTATTAGGCTGTTTCAATAATATACTTAATTTAGAATTTATGATTTTGTAATCCACTCTTTTCAGAAGAATTAAGATGAACTTTATCATTATTTGCAAAAATTTTACGACTGAAGTTTCAGCAAGGCAAAGTTATAATTTCGCCAGAAGATCGACCATACGCAATTTTATTTTTTCCATGATTACTTTGTAATTTGGTTAAATTAGATTTATAACTCATGTGGCAATTTCAGTTTTATAAGAGATTGTGTAGCATGATTTCATAAGTAGTAGACTTATTTTTAACTAAATTTGGCTACAGCAAAGACAACTGACATTTAATATTTCATTAGTAATTGTACTCTTTCCTTTGGGGTGCTATATCTTTTAAAACCATATATAAGTATGTTTTATGTTGAGCAGTAACGTCATCATTGTATGTATGTACAAAAAAGATGTGTGAATTTACATAAGCATGGTTCTTACACCTGCATCTGTTTGTTTTCTCTCTAGGTAAAACTTAATTTTCCTAAAACTAGGCATTTATCTTAGAGGGGAAATAGGATTTGGGAGACAGGGTAGAAGGCCGGAGAATATGCTTTGCCTATGGGCGCTCCAAGATCTACCCTGACTCTATGATTTCTCAGGCACTCCCAAGTGTGGCCCCAGAACAAAACTAAGTGAATAAATACATGGGGAAATAATAAGACTAGAATCATAAGGTTGGAAAGTTCTTATTTTAGGGCCACACCTAGCAGAGTTCATGGCTTTCTCCTGGTTCTATGCTCATGGATTAATCCAGGTACAGCTGCAGAACCAGATCGAGAGCCTGGGATGAAGTAAGCATCCCTACCTGCTGTACTATCTGTCCTGCTCTCCTAAGTTTGTAGAGATTAAATGAGATATTCATTTGCTTAGCATAAAATAAAAATTAAATTAATGTGTTATTGATGATCAAATTTTTTTCAATCTCTTAATCAAGCTAATACCTAGTTATTCACTACTGGAAATAACACAAAAGCAGAAATTATTATATTTAATAGTAGTCTCAGTAATATTTACATTGTGTTTTTAAATAACATTTTATAGGTGAAATAGTGCTCCCAGAAATTTCCAATTAGAGCGTCAGTAGAATATAAGGAACTCGGAAAATTGTTTAGAAGATGTTATCTTTGAAAAATACCTTTTCTTTTTCTACCAGGTTAGATAGCACCATAATAAGGATAAAAATTTGAAAAAATCTATAAGTATTGAAAGCTACCATTTGTTCATTTACCAGGTTCAAAATTGAATAATAAGGTTAAATTGACCTTGAATTAAAAAAAAAAGGACCAAGGTTTCCCTTGTATTTGACAAAGTATTTTGATGAAAGCATGGGTCAGGAGAAAGGGAGACAGACTGAACGGAACGACTTTCACATTCAATTCATTCCATTGTTGCATTACATTTCATCCACGATTCAGTGACAGCTTAGATTGTCCTATATTTGAAAGGAATGAGATAAAATTATACGTCCTAAAAGCTTAATGATAGCTGACACTTAATCAGGTATATTTTTTTAAGCTGTCTAGTGAATGTGGCTTATTTTTAGAAAATATATTCCCCTTTGACTGTAGGTGTCTTTGCAGTTTAGATTGGTCATGACTAGTTAAGAATCATGGATTATAAAATCATATCCAGATCTTTGCTCTCCAGGTCTTTGCTTTAGAATAGATATTTGATAGCCTAGAGATTAGGCTGTTTCAAAGATACACTTAATTGAAGACGTATGGCTTTGTAACCTGCTCTTTTCAGAAGAGTAGTACAGTGGGGAGGGCACTTGCCTTGCCTGCAGCCATCCTAAATTCCATCCCCAGCACTGAATATGGTAATTGAGTACCACCATGTGCGGCCTCAGAAGAAAAAGAATCATAACCTAGTTACATTGGACATAAAATTATTTTATTGAATTTCATCGTTGTCTATAATATGCATGCATACTTGAACCTCTCAGAAAGGTGCGGGAGGGGGGGGTGCGGATCACTACGGGGGAAAAAGATTATAGATTTGGGGGATTGTGTTAACATGTTTATTAGTCTGCTACCCTTTGTTAAATTTGAACATTTTCTTAAGACACCTAAGTTCTTAAGTTGGGAATGTCTCTTCTACTTCCAAAAAGGATTTTATGTTCCATTTTGAATACACAACATATATAACTATTTTTAGTGGTTTCTATTTTGTGGGGAGCAAATAGACTGCAGTGCTCAGAGCTTACTCCTAGCTCTGCTCTTAGAATCGTTCCTGTAGATTTAGGGCACCATAGCTGTTGATGGGATTGAATTGAGATTGGCTGCATAGATGGCAAGCACCCAACCTGCAAACTATTGCTCTGGCTCCTAGATAGAGTGTAGTTAAGTTCACATGTAAAGAAGTCTGAGAACAGGGTAGAAAACTTGAGAATTGCCTTAGTTCAAGGATGCAACTCATGAAGCTCTGGGCTTAACATCCCTCCCAGGGGGCACCTTTCCCCAGGGGCCAAGTTTGTGTTTCAATGATGTGTCTAGTTGCAGCTACTGGGAACTTGTCAAAGAAGCTTCCAGAATATTTACTGTGGAAGGCACTGCACATCATTTCTAGCCTAGGTATCTGCACTTTATGGAGTGCAGATTATGCCTATTCCTGGCATATGGGATACCAGGGAGCAAAACCTGCGTTGGCTGTATGCAGGGGAGATGACTTGCCCATTGTAGTATTGCTCCCACCCTCACCTAAATGTTTTAAATGAAAAAAAGTGATCGGTGTAGAACTTGAAGTTTCCTTTGTTTTCACTGAGTATATACTGAATGGCAGAGATATGGTGCTAAATTCATGGTGATGTCTACCCATTTTTCATGTAAATTTTGCCAGTATAAGGCAAGAACATAATAGTATTTGAAAGTTTAAAAACTTCCCCTAATTCTATTACATTATTCATTTATACCATAATTAACTCATAATTGTTGATATATACAGTGTTTTCAACTAGACTGCACCTTTAGAAAGTCTCCGAATGATCCATTCTCAACTCTGAGAGGTGATTTTTTAAATATTTGATCTGCTTCCCACAGTTTTTTTCTGTATCTTTGAGCATGCAAAGTATTTTCCCATTACTTCCAGCAATCAAATTGTAACGTGAATAGTGTGTATTAAATTTGTAATTACACTTCAAATAATATACACCAGTTAGTTGTTGTTTTTGCAAAATCATTTGTGGCACATAGGTGTCTCTCTCTTTCTTAAATCTCTCTCGTAGTCGACTCAAGTGATGTAATTTTATCTTGGATAATGAAGAAATCTGTGAAGCTTGCTTGAGGGATATTGCTATTTTAATTCAGTCTTTTCTTATCTTTAAACCTGGAAAGCAGAACTACTTTTATGAATATGACTTAGATGCTTCACAAGTATCTGATTCATATTTTTCTCACCTAATATTCAATGGGATTACTCATTGTTCACTTGGGTCTCTGCCGTTAGAAACCTGCATGGAGTGATAAAATAAAGAATGCTTTTCCTACATGCTGACCTGTTCTCCTGATTCAATCTTAACTGCAATGTCTTCTGTATGGGATCAGCCAACCATCACTCTTCACTCAGCTCTATCCCCAAGCCACTGAGGTCCCATGTCCTGCCCAGCTGAGTACCAGCAATCTTGACACACGTCTTTCTCTCATTTGATGCAGATTTTATGCGAGCTCCATCTTCTTGTTCCTGAGTGATGGCAGTTGCCCCATTTTCCACCTTCTCAGATCTGGCAGTGCAGAGAAAGTTCTTTAAAAGCAAACATGCATCCCAGCTTAAAATAGGATTTCTCTTGCCTCTAAACTCACTTATCTCTTCCCACTCGCCACTGGTAGTGAGCAAGTGACAGGCCATGCTTTCCACAGACTCATCCTGTCTTGCATCCTCCTCGTAGGCATTTTTCCTTCTCCCCGCACCTGAGTTCTAATGTCGATTTTTATTCAGGACTTTCTTTGCTTCTGAGTCCAGCAGAGAACTCCTCCAGGTACCCCAGTGCCTTAGGTTTCTGACACTTAGCAGTGAAACACACTCATTGGCACAGGCTTCGCTCTCTCCTCCAGTGCTCTCCTTTGGAAAGCACAGACTGAGTTTGGTGTTATGAGAGTTAGTGAATCACACTAGCATACTGAAAGAACCTTCACAAAAGTGGAATGTGTCCTTCAGTGGAAGATAATATTTGATTTTGTTTGTTATTTTCCAAAAAATAGAATTTTTGTATGACCCTGACTTTCCCCATTTTTCAATGATTCTTGCATTCCATGAAAGTTTCAGATAGCCAACCTCTCCTTCCTTAATTTTTATCTGGAATTTTAACCTTGAAGATAGTTGAATTATTTAAAAATAAATTTTGAATAATTTTAGTGTATTGGGGTAACATTAGGTTAGAAAAGCACACGTGTTGATTTGCTTCTGGGGTATGCTTCCAAATAATGCACACAGCACAAATGCCAAGATGCTTCCATTCTCTCCACTCTCACTTCCTTCTCCTCAGTTCTCAACTCATTCTGAACAATTGTCTTGACTGGTCAATGTCTACCCTTTGATTTTTCTCTTTGTAAACTTTAGCTACCAGTGACTGGAATCCCTGGAACTTGACTTTCTCACTCTGCTTTATTTCGCCCATCACCCTCTCCTGTGCTGGATATTAATTTTTCTCATAGCTGAATAATATTTCATTGTGTATACATATAGCAATGCCTTCATTCAGTTGTGATTTGGCAGTTGGGATGTTTGCAGAACTTGACTATTGTAAATAGTGCTGTAACAAACATAGGTTTATATTTATATATCTTTAACAAAAGCATTAAAACATCAGAATTTACCAAGTGGTTCCTAACATAGTTGTTTCAGGTATTCAATATTACAACACTGCTCGTTACTACCAACATTTTGAATTAGCTCCCCCCCACCCCACGTCTGCTCCCTTAGCAAGGACACATGAATTTGTTTTATATTGCTTGTTACAACATGACAGCAAATGGAATTATAGAAATAGAGCTCAAAATATCAATTTGTGAAAATTGTTTTGTATCTTGATGGGAAACACATCCTTAAGCTCAGACATTTCAGAAACAGATGTGCTTACACGAATCCCAACGATTCTCACAGCCCACAAACACTCTATGTTGTGATGCCTGGATGCCTCGTGCAGGCAGAGGTCTCTGGGTCCTTCACTCACCCATTGGAAAGCCCTAGTGCCTCTGTCCAGTAGAGGTGATGAGTCACCAGCATTGGTCCTGTGTGCAAACTCCTGTTGGGCTCTTCGGACTTTCATGCGCAGCTTTTCCTATCTGCCCCAAAGTTTGGGTATTTGCAGAGAAAACGATCATGTACTGATCACACCCTCACAATCCATTATTCTTTATTATGAAACCTGTGCATTTCTTTTGGGTTCTCAAATTGTAAATATATGTTTGCTTAAATACAAAAAGCATGTTAAGTATAGTGACATTATCTCTTTTTTCAATTTTGTTGTTGTTTTGGGCCACATGCAGCTGTGCTCAGAGCTTATTCCCGGCTCTGTTCTCAGGGTCTCCCCTGGAGGTGCTCCAGGAACCATATGTGGTATTGTCTATTGAAGCCAGGACAGCCTCGTGCAAAGAAAACACCTACCAACTGGACTCTCTACCTGGCCTTCTTTTTATGTGGTAAACTGGTATCTTTAGATAAACCAGAAGCGGACAAGTAAAACGAAAATGATATTTGGATGAATGTGTGAATAATATTTATCACAGTCTGCTGTTTATTTTAACTACTCTTGCCTCATATTTTAAGGCCGTGAAGAATAAGCCCAGTCCTGTTTTTCTTCCTCTGCCACTCATAAATAGGTATCAGTGCAACTAATGCAATTAACAAGAAAGTATCAAAAGCATGAGTGTGAATAATAGCTTTTTTTGCAACATTATATGACTTACATTAGCAAAACCCAAAGGTTTAGAAACTGAACTGTATAAAGCTTTATAGCAGTTCACAGTATAATATATAATTTAGCAAAACTAGAAAGTATTTACTCTTTGTGGCACTATTTAAGTACTTTATAAATCAACCCTCATAAAAGTTTTATCAAGCAGTTCTTGTAGGATAAGTTCTAATAGAGTCTTCGTTTTGGAGAGAAGAACACTGAGGCAGGAGGTGCTAAGCTATCGTTCCTAAGTGACTAATCAGGAAAGCTGGAATTTAAAGTCAGTGGGTGACAGTGATGTCAGCGAGGGGCGGGGAGCGGTTAAGGACAGAATTTGAAGCACGTTTCAGTATATAGTTTACAATGTGTATGAACCGGTGTTTGAGGGGTTGGGATGAACAATTTTAAATAAGGAGAGAGTGAAAAAGCGGGGATTAAAGATAACCTAGAAATTTCTGGTTTGCTTATTCTCATAAAAGAGAAAAGAGCAACATTGAATGATAGGAAAGTTCTTGTTTTTCATATCAGTAAGCTTCAAATACTTTTGGAGACACTTCAGTGGAGTGTCATAGGACAGATTGTGGTATCAACAAATAAAGTTGTTACATTTATTAATTGTTCATTGTATCTTGAGACATCTCCATTTGAGTGTAAACTAAAATGTATCAATCAAAAAATACTTTTTTAGAAATGTGACTGGCACTTTTTATTATGGTGTCATTATCAGAGCTGCCAGAGGCCTAGCAGATTACCACATATTGGAATTAATGGAATTCTTGGATTTGGTTGAACTTAGTTTTGGATAAGTAAGGAGAAGCCAAGCATGAAAGAATTTATCATGTTACCACTTAGAAAACAGCCACCAACTGGTTACAAGAATCCACATAATTTCCAACTTCAAGAAAACTAACATATATTTTGTTTCCTGTTGAAGTTCTCTGTCAGACAGTGACAGATAGTCTCTATAATCAAAGGGCTGAAAAGGACCCGAACACTGTGGCAGAGTCTTGAGTGAACAATATGGATGGTGGGCGTGTGGGACAATTATGGATTTCTCAAGCTTAGGAGCAATTGAGATATAGTAAAGTGGAACTAAAAGATGAGCTCATTTTACCAAAGAAGAAAAACCATTGAAACTAGGTCTCAATGGGGGTGTCCAGGCTCAGAGACACAGTGGTCTCTCTCCGATGTCGGCATGTGTTGAGTATCAACTCCTATTTAAAAGATGGGGAAGGGAAGTGAAGTGCAAACTCCTTTTGCTGATCTCCTCCCTAGTGGGGTCCTGAGCCCTTGCAGAGCGCCTCAGCTCCTTAGCTGGGGTTTTATCTGACTAAAGATGCATCGCTCACAGCATTGCTGCTGTCCCCTCCCCAGTGTGTGTGTGTGTGTTGAACTGGGCTCTTCCTGCTCAATCTCCCCACAATACTGCCTTCCTCACCTACCCTCTGCCTTGTGGATGTGTGTGGGTCTCCCTGGTTTCTCCAGGGAGTTCTTCTGCACTGGCTGTGGAATTCTCAGTTGTCCCTGTCTCCCCCAAATAATTGTTGGCTGTCTCTCTTGTGAGTGAGCAAGGAGCACACTGATGTCTCCGAGAACATGTAACCAACAGGTATATACAAAAAGAGTTTGCAATTTGATTTTAAAACAGAATCCTTTTACACAGCTTCAGACTGGAGAAATCCAAACAACTGGCCTCACAGTGTTGCCTCTGACAAGTGATTTTAAATGAATCCCAGCTTCAACAGTCGAAATATGTTGAAATTAATTAAGCTTCATTTCTTTATAATATTTAGCATATTTCGTACCATTTTGTATTTATAGGATCCCATCTGCAGAATACTCTAGTTCTGTGTAGCAAATGTAGATGTTGAGAATTCTGATCTTTGCAAGCCAAGAAATTCCAGAATAGCGGGTCTAGAATAATAATGAGATGTTAAACTCACAGTACTGAGAAGTGTTCATCAGAGCTTTAGGAGCAAGTATGCTGCATGACTTTTGTAGTTGAATAATCAAAACTTTGAAATACTCTTTCGAGTTGAGAATGTCAGAACAGACTGATGGGAGCCTTGTGGTCTGGAGGGTCTGATAATCCCTGTTGGGGAGAGCCACCTAGCTCCAGTCTTTTAACTTTGCTTGGCTAAGATTGATAGTAAGCAGCACAAACTCCTGAGAGTGTAATAATGGCCAGTGGGTCTGGGCCATGAGGCCCTTCTCTGCCTACAGTCACCTTTGTCTTTATTCACTTGTCTTCACTTGTCTTCCCGTTGTTCATCGATTTGCTCAAGCGTGCGCCAGTAACATCTCCATTCTTTGGGGATGAGGTCCATTATTGTTACTGTTTTTGGCATATCAAATATACCACGGGTAGCTTGCCAGGCTCTGCTGTCATTCTGGGTTCATCCCAGGGGCCCCATGTGGGCCTAGTCTTTTCTATGTCAGACCATCAACCATCCAGGACCCACGGGGCAGAGCCCTGAGTGTAGACAAGACTGTCTCCTGTCTGCCACCTGCTGATGCATGCAGGCACTGCAGCCACACCTACCACAGCTCGATGTTTAGATACTTAGATATTAACCACCTTCAGGAAGCCATTCTATGAGATAACATTTTGTCACTGACCCTAGTGTCCAGGCTATATAGACAACTGTCCAGAAGAACCACAGGAACAAAAATTCAAGACAGAAATTGCTACATGCTGTGGCCATCCTGACCTGATACTTACAAGAGTGACCTGGGTCTCACTTGGTAGGCAGTGCTTCCACCGTGCATGAGGGGACACGGGTCTTATCTGGTAGACAGTGCTGACACCATGCACAGTGACAAGTGTCTCACCTAGTAGGCAGTGCTGCCACCTTGCATGAGTGACCTGGGTCTTGCTAGGTAGTTCAGCCACCACTGCCAGCACTGTGTGCCAGGCAGCAGCAGAAACCCATGCCACCTCACTGGTTGGAGACAGCACGGCCTACCAGGCAAGACCCAGATCACTCATCCTTATTAATACACTAAAAAATTGCACCCTGGTCGTGTTTGTCATTTTCCTGCCTTTTATGTTGCTCATCTGGGCATGTCCACTGTTCTTTCTCATAAGTAGTGTAGTCCTTAAGTGTGCATGGACTGTTCTGTCACCCCCAACTCCACAGGCATAGAAGCAGAGCCCGCCTCAGCTTTGGAGCTCGTTCATTCTGCAGCCTGAGCTAGAAACACCTGCTCCCAGCTTGGTTGGTATCTTTCCCACGAGCCCCTTTTCAATGAAGTTGATCCTTGATTTTCAGAGGACTCTTTAAGGTGTCACCTTGAAGAACTTGATAACCTTAATAATAGATGCTTATTGATAAATGTGTTTAATTATAGACATCAGTTATGGTAAGGTTAGCCGTTAGGAAGTTGTTTAAGGAAATAGGACTGAAATCTGTTCAGGGTAAATTGGTAGAAGTATGTTTTGATCACAGCCCAGATCATCGACACCCACCCTGCAGCAGTTTTTTTTTCAATCAGACCCAGTTATGGTAAACCAGAGACTCTCAGACATGGGGCAGAGCTGCTACTTGCTCTCGTGCCCAGCCGCTCATGAGGCACCCAGGAGGCATGGCGGGCTCTAGCCCTAGCCTGCCACCCCAGCAGAGCCTCACAACAAGCCAGACGACACCCCCCCCCCCCCCGACTCCATGGGGCTGCCATTTTCCACATCTGGACTTCTTTCTAGTCACAAGTCCACCCAGCAGACCAGAGTATCACAGCTCGGCTCGCAGCGGCCACTAGTGGCCGCACGGTTCATCAATAATTGCTTTATTTAGGGGTGACTACAAGAGTATGCCACCCGCATGGCAAGCCTGGCAAGCTGCTCATGTCGTATATGATATGCCAAATACCAGTAACATTTATATTAGGTCATTCCCATGACCTAATATAATGGCTGAGGCTCTTTATGTTCCTGGAGCAAGCGGATGCCTTTGGGTTCTACTAGCATGACACAGGACATATGGAGATATTACTGGTGCCCGCTCTAGCAAATAGATGATCAACGGGAAGATAGTGATAGTGATGTTTTGGTTTAAAGATTAGGAATGTTTGTCTTAGAGCAAAGTAAAGTTGAGAAATAAAGGGCCCCACTAAATTGTGGTTTATAAATCTTATGGTTCCTTCTCCCTACCCTATTTTGTCTATTAGTTTGGGTAAAAACATGCTTTACCCAAAATATCTTATCTGCATGATTTGTACATATTCATGTACAAAAATGACCTTATAGTGAATTACATTGTGATTTGTACTGTGAGTACCTGTGTTTATATAGTCATAGAGACACCGAGGTTCAGGTGCTCTCCTTTTCTCATTTTGCCACAACTATTTCTTACATACCGCGATCCACAAAAGTGTCAAATTGAGTGTTATGAAACCGAGTGACAAACCAGAATCTACATCAACATTATAGCTTTCTGCAATAACGGTATCCAAACGTCATGCCACTCTACATAGAAATTCCTTCCCCTAAACCAGATTGACCACATGGTTCGTTCTTTAAGGCAGGGATTCTTAACTGTCTTCCTGGGATGCCCAAAATTTATACACTGCAGGAAGGGAAATTTATATGCACTGCAGGAAACACCTCAGGTTCATTTCTTGTTTGATTTTGAATTAAATTTGGATTGTTGTAAGTTCAGAATCTTTTACCATTGCCAAATTTTTCACAGCTCCCACATTCAGTTATGGATCCCCTTATGGGATTGATACCAACAGCTTAAGCAATGCCCTAGCTCTTGGGCTTGATGAGTGCTTACGTCCGCCCTCTCCTTCTCTGCCCACTGGCTGACTAGGCCAAGAACTTCTTCTTGTCTGCTCCCTCTTCTGCCCTCTGCTTCATTCATTTCTTGGTGTGTTTCTTGGTCCTTCGCTCTGTTCCCTGATACATTTCTTCAGATGATTGTATTTTCCTCTTTAGAATAACCACTATTCTATTCTTCAATGTAATACTTTTATTGTTAGATTGCTGTCTGTCTCCCGCTTAATTCTACGTTCCATAAGGATGTTTGATCACTTGATCACTTGACATCCTGTTATTCATTGATTTGCTCAAGAGGGCATCAGTAATGTTTCCATTTGACCTTATCACGTGCCACGATAGCCCAATGGCATCTGGTTGCTTCAGGAATACAAAGAGCCTCAAACCATTCTTTCAGGGTCTTGACGAAGAAGACTGACCATCTTGTAGGTGGGTGGCCCTATGATAGGGATGTTTACTATGTGCAAATCTGTGCCATCACACTGATGCATGTAAGTGGTAAACACATTTCTTTGCAATTTCATTTTATTTTAGGCACTATAGTTTGCAAATTGCTACTAATAGGGTTTCATACATGACATATTCCAGAGCTACACTCCTCCCAGTGTCAACTTTCTGCCACTTTAAACCAATGTCCTTCCCCACCACATCTCCTGGCAAGTGGTCAATGTATTTATCACAGATCTATATGGTGAGCAATCATTGTTGTTAGCTACATGTCTGTGATCCAACCTGACCTAAATTGTCCTTCTCTACAAGAAGTATATTCAATGTGACAGAAAAAAATCACTATAAAAACTCTTAAAATATATAATCTTGTGCTTACTTAGGCAGAAAATATTCCTTTTAATACAGAGATTATCCCCACAGTCCCTGAAGAGCAATTAATGCTTGTACTACAGAAAGGTTAAGTTTTATTTTTATATGTGTTCAAATAGTCAAAAGTGATTATTCTTCTACTTGACTGAAATGTTAAAACGTTCCACCTGCTAGAAAAATTCAGTTTTCATAGCTACAGGCAAGTGTGGACAGTAGAACAAATGCCCTAACGTCTTTAATCCTTCACACCATGTAGGGTCCCCCAGCTACCACCAGGAGTGATCCCTGAACAAATCTGGGTGTGACTCAACTCACCCTACCTCAATGAAAAGCACAAGGAATAACAGTGAATATAGGAAAGTTGAAGTATTTGATAGAATATTTAGTGTAATCTGATTTTGTGAAATGGGATATTTGAAACTTAACAAATATTTAAGGGACTAGAAGGACGTGTATGAGATAAGAGGTAAGCTGCCTGGCTTGTACTGAACTGACTCAGTTCAATAGTCTGTGTATGGTCTCATGAGTACGCCAACACCCTCAGCCAAGTTGTTTAAATGGTTTAAGCTTTTCTTTGTTTACAAAATGTGGACAGTAATTGGCTCTAAGCATATTCCACTTAGTATGTTTGAATCCTTTTAAACCTTCCATAAGAAAAAAAAAAGAAAAGGTTAATATGAAAGCAAGTGTTTGAAACATGTATAAATTGGTAAATTTGCTTAATGCATGGGACTGGACACTTTTTCTTTCTGTAGCCTTGTGCTAATCAGTGCTAACAATGGATGGAATTATGCATTAATTGTGGTATAGGAAGGGAAATCTCGCCTATGGAAGAGATGACCTATTGCCCCAGTGGGCCGTTAGGGAATATTCACAACTTCTCACAATCCATCTTCTCTGGACCTAAGGCACAAAATCTGCGTTTGGTATTTCATTCTGGAAAGTCAGTCTTGCCTCACTGTAAAGAGGCTAATCGTGTTTGTGTCTGTACCTGGGCCAACGTCCAGGGCATTCCTGCAAAGCCTGGTCCAGTGGCTACAGTCCTTTCCCCTCAGCAGTACACTTGTTACCTTGGGCCCGACACCTTTTACCAATGCTACTTTGCTTTTGCAAAAGCCCAGAGCTTCAGGAGGCCTGCGTCTATTCTCACCTGCCACTTCCTTTGACCCTATCCACCACAGGAAGTCTGCGTTCCTTAGCCATATGCACATGTAAGTGAGGCTCTCTACATCATTCTTGTTCCCAGGGTACAGGGCAGGGAGGACAGAGAAGGAAAAACACGCGGAGGGAGGACACATTCGTGAAGTAGGGGCGAGGCAGAGCCAAACATCCCAACCATAGTCAACTACACTGGAAGCATGAGACCCAAACGAAAGTGCATCAAGATGGCAGGCTGCCGGTGGGGCTGGGAACTGGGAGGGCCCCCTGAGGACACCCGTGGAGGGACGCTGACACCGGTATATAGCTGGAACAGCATATCCTAACACTTCGATGAGGAGCTCTAAAGTCCATGGGCTTCAACAAACTCCGTCATCCCTGCACTCAGAATGAGGAGTTTGAGTATAGTCAAGTGTTGGTGTCTTGGGGTGTCTTTTGGGGGTGCTGCGTACCCAACTGTGCCCAGGGGTGCACCCTGTCAAGCCTTGGGGCTCTCCCCGTCCATGGCCCTGAGTCTGGAGCCCCCCACGCCTGTTAGCCTGGTTTGGAGTGGACTGGGGGCCCCGGTCCTCCGAGCGCAGCCGGCCGGGCCTGTCCTGATGGTTGCCTGTGCTCTCCTTGCAGTGCTCATCCTGCTCATCGTCACCATGCGGCGGCGGAAAAAAGAGCCGCTGATCCTGGACGAGGAGCGCGACATCCGCGAGAACATCGTGCGCTACGACGACGAGGGCGGCGGCGAGGAGGACACCGAGGCCTTCGACATGGCCGCGCTGCCCAACCTCCACGTCATGCGCGACACCAAGACGCGCAGGGACGTGACGCCCGAGGTCCAGTTCCTGAGCCGCCCGGCCTTCAAGAGCCTCCCGGACAACGTCATTTTCCGCGAGTTCATCTGGGAGCGCCTGAAGGAGGCCGACGTGGACCCGGCGCGCCGCCCCTACGACTCGCTGCAGACCTACGCCTTCGAGGGCACCGGCTCGGTGGCCGAGTCGCTCAGCTTCGCTGGACTCCATCAGCTCCAACTCGGACCAGAACTACGACTATCTCAGCGACTGGGGGCCGCGCTTTAAGCGGCTCGCTGACATGTACGGGACAGGCCCCGACAGCCTCTACTCCTAGCCCCGGGATGTGGATCGGCCGTGCAGTGTAGACAGAGCCCAGGGGACCCGCCGGGGGCCCTCCCCCGACCGTCCCCGGCTGTGCGCGCGCGCTCCGAGACCTGCTTGTAAATATCTCCCCAGTTTTTAACGCTCCCCGCCTCGGTGCAGCAGGTCCGGCGCTCCAGGGACTCTGAGCCTTGCGAGGTTTCCTGATGCAGCTGAACGCTGGATGGCAAGTGGCCGCCACCTGTCCAGGCCCCGTGAGCTGCAGAAAAGGGCAGTGCAAGGTTTCCTGATAAAGCTGAACGCTGGATGGCAAGTGGCCGCCACCTGTCCAGGCCCCCTGAGCTGCAGCAAAGGGCAGTGCAAGGTTTCCTGATGCAGCTGAACGCTGGATGGCAAGTGGCCGCCACCTGTCCAGGCCCCCTGAGCTGCAAAAAGGGCAGTGCAAGGTTTCCTGATAAAGCTGAACGCTGGATGGCAAGTGGCCGCCACCTGTCCAGGCCCCCGGAGCTGCAGGAGGGAGCCGGAGGCAACCTGAGACCACCCCCTCCAAAGCCCTGGGACTTCCTGCGAATCCAAACTAGGGGCAAAATTGAATTTATGGTGATGTTTCTAGCTTGCTAGATTCTAGAATCTAGCAACATCTTGCTGGTGGTTAGCAGAAATATTTTACTTAGCTCTATATAAATTCTTAGAAAATCTTATCCTAGGCCAGACCTCCCCCTGCCAGAAGAGAAAAAAAGAAAGTCAATAAAATCTGGTTTAAGGCAACACGAATAGACCTCTGCTTTGCAAATATATCAGGAGGCAGTTCTAAATATGAAAAGGAAAAGCGTTTTGCAAGGCTTATCCTGGTCCTGAGATGCTTGTGTAGGTATGGGAAAAAGTTGTTGTCTATTCATTGATTTTTTTTTTTAATTCTCTCTTCTGATTTGTACAGGAGAATACTTTTCTTTTATATCCAACACACGGTGGTATATTTATTGTGGAGCCCTGGTCACTATGAAAGTTAGGTAGGTCCATCTTATTGCCTCATAGTATTAAACTCGTCAGAACATGCTGATTCTTCTCCAGTCTGGGTTAGAGAGAAAATGAAACATGGAAAGGGAGAGAAGAAATGATTGAGCAACTGGGCTCCCTGCAAATAACATCTCCAGGGAAGTTCAGCTGCAGGTCCCGGGGATAGTGTCCGAGACATCAGAATGTACCAAACAGCGCAATAAAGTATTGGTATTCCAGAAAGAAAATTTCTAAGAATTGAGATTTCCTTTGATGCAAGATTTACTTTTTTCCTGCATCAAGAACGTTCTGTACATGCCAGAGAGTTCTGAGAATTTTTTTTCAAACAAATCTTTTAGGCTATAAACATAATGAATAAAGGACTTTTTATATATTAATATATTATATATATGTGTGTATGTGTCTACATATATACATATGTAGACACACACATATATGTACTAATGTTACCAATTTCAACCCTCATCTTTAAATTCTAATTCTGATTATGTTTTCTGGTGGGGGAGCAGTGTATGTTTTTCATAGTGGCCCAGCTGTTCAGAGTGAGGAAGACCATTCCAAGTGAGCACGTTTGAGATGGGCTTCTTAGAAAAAAAAGAAATTGCCGCTAAAATATGTCTACCTAATTTTTTTCTATCAGTTTTTTTAATACCAGATAATGTTCATATATTCAAGAAACAAATTTGTTATTTCTTTTCTGCTGTTAACAAAGAATTGTTGGGTTTCTAATAAACTTGCAGTTAGTGGGAAATTATCTTTTAAAAGTGCTTCTTTCTCAAAACAAACACTGGAACCAGAATATTAATGCTTTGATTGGTTGAGAAGCAACTATGTGGGATTTTAGAAACTTACCGGACCACCTTTAGACATACAATATCTGAGTGACCTTCAGCGTCATCCAAATAAACAATCAGTTTGTTTCTCTGCAAACTGTCCCTTAATTTAAATACAATTTGGAGACCTTATTTCCCCCATTATACAGATGCTTCTTTGCTATATTATTATGCATATATGTGACAAACAATTTTATAACTGGGCGATTGTTGTGACTTATAGTCACTTATTTAAGTTTTTCTAATTAAAATCATAGTAAATAATCCCAATTCAATAGAGTGTGGTATAGGAATTAATCAGTTCAGTCTGCAAGTGGCTGTGCAAAGAGTTTTGTTAATAATCATCTTATCTGCTCAGAACCTAGAGTTTAGTAATTCAGAATGTGATGTCAGAACTACTGAATGCACCACATATAACTAAAGGGAGTTTTGAATGGATTTCAAAACAGAAATATCATTGGTGACTTTGTTTTCCTTTTATAGTTTGTATGTTTTCTTCCTTTCTAAAAATAAACAAATATTTTCAAACTTGCCAACAGTAGATTGATGGAAAGAAATGCTCAGATTTAAAGGAGTTTAGAGTTCTGTGTATCCCTCATTTCTCGTTTATGACTGAAGATATCAATACAGCATTGAATTGGACTAGGTGCATTTTTGTTCAAATCCTTGAAATAATTGGATCAGCACTCCTAATATAAATATTTTTTATGAAGTACTCTCGGATTAATTGTACTGGTAATGGCCCCACAACTTGCTTTAGCTTCATCTTCTGAAGTCCCAAGCCAGTGCGGTGACCTGGTATGACCTAAGAGAAACTGAAATGTTTGGTTAAATTCAATAAAGCGAGCCAAAGAGAGCCTCCACAGGCATTGAAATAAATCCTTACTATTGTCCCTAGAACTTAATGTCACAAGTACCAGCGAGAGCCAACTCTCCAGAATCAACTACGCATGTCTCTTCCCACATCACTTCCCATGATGTCAGTTCGGTAGTGGAAGCAATGCCCAGGGTATCTTAGGAATATGCAAGCAACTGCTTTTTTTCCACTGCAGAAACCAGTTGTTAAAAGCTAACCAGGGCTCACTGATTAAATTAGTTTATGGAAAGAAGCGATACTTTCCATATTGCATGGCAGAGCCTGGCAAGCTACCCGTGTCATATTTGATATGCCCGAACTAGTTAAAATTATAGACCTCATTCCCATGACCTGAAGGAATGGTCTAAGGCTCTTTGTGTTCCTGGAGTGAGCAGATGCCCTTGGGCTACACTAACATGTGACAGGAAATATGGAGATGTTACTAGTGCCTGCTTGAGCAAATCGATGAACAACGGGAAGACAAGTGATACAAGTGGGGACGGAGGCGATAGCCCAGCGGGTAGGGCGTTTGCCTTGCATGTGGCCAGCCCATGCTGTCCTGAGTTCCATCCCCAGCATCCCATATGGTCCCCTGAGCACCGCCAGGAGTAATTCCTGAGTGCAGAGCCAGGAGAAACCCCTGAGCATTGCTGGGGGTGACCCAAAAAGCAAAGAAAAAAAAAGTGATACAAGTGATGGAAGGACTCATGATCATGGTATGGAAAAAAATGTCAGAAAATGGTGCAAAAAAGCAATTTATCCTATACCCTACCACTAGATACAGATGTATTAGGAGTGATGTCTTTGTTTTTAATGCTTGGAGCTCAAATTGAGGGGAAGTGTGGATCTACTTCATTGGGAAGGAATAATCTCATTTCAACCACAGAGATTAGCATCTTTGTTATGTGTTTAAACATTTTACATTTATCTATTGAAAGGCACTATTAGAAATATATGTTCACCAAATAATATCTATTCTGAACAATTTCTTAAAGAGTTGCATCACCCTAATTACCATCCATGTAATAAAACTAGGTTCAAACTCCTGAACTTGCTATCATGGCAAACTTATAAGTCTATTTTTAAAAACTGTCTTTTGCAGATCATACCTGAATTGTCAATCTGGTCTGGGGAATACAGAAGCTAAGACATGTGTCTTGCCTATGGTCAATCACTGTTTGATATCTAATGCTGCATGTAATCTTCTGAGTACCAATATGTGTAGCCCTCAAACCACACACACACGCACACACACACACACATCATAAATGTGGGTTTGCAGATCAGTCTACACTCTTGCATCAAAGCAATATGCAAAGTCAGCAACAGATAATCAGAAAGAACAAAGGAAGATGGGTCAGTTATTAGATTCTTCTATGAAAAATCACATAGACAAACCTGGTAAACTCGATCCTTTGATACATATTACAGATAAGACTGGCAGGAAATGCCAGTTTTAGTAAAGACAACAGCATTTTCACTTTGCCCTTTTCAGAATATTTTAAATTACTTTGAAATTTATGCACAATTATATGTCCTAGAGAGGAACAGACTTCAGCAATTAATCTCGTGTAAATGGGGCAATTGCACAGGTGTAAGTTTACTGTATTTTCAACCACATGGCCAAGGAAACTTACAAGAATATCAACTACTGCATTTGTATTGAAATAATAATCTGAAGATACTTGAAATAAATACATTGTAGGAGGCAAAAAGTAGTCTGGTTTAAGCATATTAAGGTTTGTAGGTAGTTGTTGTAAATATTAATCTTAAATTGCCACTTTTAATTTGACACCTATTGGCTTACAAACTGTTTTCATTACCTTAATTGTTTTTAAATCACTACTTAAAGGTTTATTTACAGTTTTTCAAATTAAAGTTGCTTAGAAGACCATTTCAGCTTAACTCTTGTGAAGGATGGAGGCAATTAAGAGATAAGAAAATTTCCTTTTGCCTATGTTGAAAATTTCTTTGTCTATGTTGATTTGATTTTAAACAGTCTGCCTTTTTAAATTATTAATGTATATTCTGCATATATACAATAGGATATGAAATTTAGTTGAAAGTTAATACAATCATCTCTGCAGACTAATAATCATAATCAAAAGTGAAAATGGAGTGAGAGATTTATAGAGTGTAATTGAAACTGTTTTTTGGAGGAGAGCGATAAGCCCGTTTTTAGAAATGGCATTAATTGAGGCATTATGGGATTTGGCAGAAACTGTGAATTAGAATTCCAGGAGTAATTTTTCAAGCAGAAACAAGATAACCAGTGTGTGTATGACATTATGAGTATTTGTTGCCTTTATTCTAACTCTTGGGGGAGGTTAACTGAGAAAGACATGTACCCTTGAATGTGTGTGTGTGTGTGTGTGTGTGTGTGTTCACAAGTGAGGAGCACCCAGATATCTATCTCAAGTGATCCTAAAAATCAAAATTATTACCTTGTCAGTGCCAGTATTTTGTCATTTGAGCAATATTTTACTAGCATTAAGAGTCTAATGGAAATCAGAATGGGAGAGCATTTGACTGAACTATCTGAATAAATGCCTTTTAGTTTTACTGGGCAGATGCGATCTCATTGTTAACAGGGAATGTGGAGTGTGAATTATTTATTATGGAATGTCATGGTGCTGGCCCTCTGAGGCCCAGAATGCTGTAACAGGAAGTGTCCCTGGTCTGTGCTGTAAAATCTGGGTCAGAAGCCAATTTCGACACATTTTTTGCTGTGCCCTCGACACACTCTGGTTCTCTGAACCTTTATATTTTCATGATTAAAATTGAGTTAATTACTATCCTGTCTGTTTCCAAGGCGTGTGAGATGATTAAGTAAAAGTGCTGTGTAAACTGTAAAACATTGTAAAAATAAGTAAGGCTTTATTATGGAAAGTTATGGAAATTATATAATAAGGTTGATTATATTTATTGTTATATGGTAAACACAAATAATTTCTGGGTTGGGAACTGTGTGTTCAGTAGGGAAAGGAACATGCAATTAGTATCCAAAACTGGCAGAAAATATTCAAAGACAATTGGCATAATTATTTAAAACCACTGCATCAAACAGTCATTTTATGAGTTTTTGAAAGCTGGGGATCTAACTCAAGCTAATTCAACCATTTATAAAAATTAAGGATGTCAGCATGAGCAAGGCATTATAAATATAGAACATTTTTTTTTCACGCACATGCTGATATGGGTGGAAAACTGGGTCTCTTGAAGAACTGACACCCTTACGGATTCAAATAAATATTTCCAGATTATTGAGAGTCAACAGTGAGTACCAGTCAGATGATCGCTTTGTCATAGTAGGTGGTAAATGTTGAGGCTCCAAAAACAGAATATTTACGTCAGTTGTGAGTCGCATAGAGTTAATCATTTATACTCTTCAAAGAATTATAGTCAGTAAAATTATCCTTCAATAATATTAAGTGAACATTCTAACCATTCAATACTCTTGCTAACTCCAAAGCACTTCCAGTGTTGATTTTATGATCACTTATTTGCCATCCAATGGAAGACTCTTAGAAGATGAAACATTACCATATACCAGATACTACTGTTATGTCAGTGATCATTAGCTCATAAGATGGGTGTTCTGAACTTCTACTCAGCATTAACTGTTCTCTGGTTATTGAAGCTCATGTGGCCAAGCGTTATAAGCCAATAAGTGAATAGCTGTGTAACGACAATGTTGAGATACAGCATAGCAGACTTGCTCGAAAACATTAACTCTTGAATTTACATTGTATTCATGAACTTATGCTAATGGTTTATATTTTTATAAATGGGAAAATATATGATTCACTACCTTACTGCTGTATATTTTTGTGAGTAAATACTGTTTCTTGTATATCAAAATATAGAATATATAGTATGTCTCATATGAAGAATCTTTGAAAGAGTAATCAGCACTTTATAGACCACCATCATAGCTATATAGAGATGGTCATTTTGTCCATTGTGTCTGTTTATTTTTATTTATTTTGCCTCCCAAGCAGTGCTCAGACATTACAGGTGTCCATTTTGATGAGTCTTGGCAAACGGGTCAGTCGCTCAGTATAAGGTTCTTAGGATAGAGTGCTGCAGTGCAGGAGATGACAGGGTCTCCCCAGGGGTGCTCAGGGCGTCTCCACAGCTACACCCAGTGATGCTCGGGGGGCCATATGATGTGAGGATTGAACTAGAGTGGGCCACATACCAGGCCTTCAACTTACCCTATACACTGTTTCTTTAGCCCTGTAAGAATATTTTTTTTTCTTTTACCTGACGCTGGTTAGATGTTTTAAAGGCAAGAAAATGAAAAGGAGTAAGAACTCACTAGACACATTCCATTACTATTACATTAGTAAATTGCACTTGAAATCGCATATGCATTGAATGTGTACCCCTACACAGGCACACACACAAGATTGTGATACTAAATATTTAAAGTGAAGTAAGATGTTCAGCATTTTGCTTTGAAAGATAACATGGCTATTGGTTCTAGTTAATTTAGAACAAGAGTATATGAACTTTCTGAAAAGAATACTGCACATTTTAAAGCTGCTCTCTACTGCAGGTTTCCAAAATTCTTAATAAAATTTTAGAGAGGAGAGCAATTCACAATCAGTAAAATATCCCCATAAATTTTAGAGAAGTCACTATTGCATATTTATGAGATTGTAATATTCGAATGATTGAATCCTTTTTTCTCCTGCAATATTTTTTGCTTACCTGAGTCACTTGGATAAATACTGAATTTGGATCATTTTTATGGACCACTAAATTGATCCTGAAAATCCAGCTTGAATGAGCCCTTGGATATGAGCAAAATTTTAAGGTCAGAACGTTTGTCAGAAAGTGAGGATCATTATCCCAATGCTCAGACTCCCTTTAAGACAAGTAATCTCTTCAAGTACTATGTGATTGATGTTGTCTCAGGGTCAGGAAATAAAATACCTTTTTTAGAACTTGCCAAAGCTATAGTCAGAATATATTGAACTACACAGCTATAGGCAGAGTTCATGTTGGTTATGAATCAAGGCAGGAGATCAGTTGGTGATAGTATGAAACTTTCATTATTGTCCTGATATGTGCTTTGCTATGTTTAAAACAAAAATGTTGGGAGGTTGCAGAATGAGGTACAAAAGAAAGTAACTTCCCAAATTCTGGCTCATCAAGACCTGAAATGTGACCAGGAAGCTTCTGCAATGTGATGGGATTGCCAATTTGGATTTCTTATACTTCTCCTGACAACATGGTACTTAAATGAGGCCTTGTTGTAATTAAATCTCATGTTTTATTTGAAGTGATTTCTAATATAAAATTATATTGATAAATTTTTCCTTGAGATGTCATTTTTCTTATCTTCAGAAAAATAAAATATGAAATTTTAACATGATTTTAAGTCTTCAAATTGTCCAAGAAAGGCATTGCCATGACTCTGATGAAAAAAAATAATAATTGAAGCTCAGAGTAATTGAAACTCATTTAAGATTATGTAATGTGCATGTGAGATACCAAAAATAAAAGGTGGTGGGGAAAAACACTTAGGCTATTCGGTGCCTTCTAGTATTCTATTTGTTAAGGCTGTCTATGAGGATGGTATCCTGGCTTGTGAGGTTAAGAGACATTTGAAACTCATTTCAAAATCAGGTTCTCCACCTTACTAGAATTTGGTTTTCTCATAGCATTTGAGACATTTTATTCCCTGAAAAAATATCCAGTTGGAAAACTTGTGCTTAATGCCATGTTTGAAGAAACTAGGAACCAAATAGTTATGTTCCCAGTGTTTTATTTGTTATGCCAAAAACTAGTAACAATTATGGACTGCAATTCCATGACCTGAAGAATGGTTTGAGGCTCTTCCTGTCTCTGGAGCAAGCAAATGCTCTTGGATTATACTTGCTTGTGACAGAATTTATGGAGATGTTACTGGTGTCCCCCCTTGATGAACAACGGGAAGACAGTGATACAGTGATGTTTCGTAAATGGTCTATTGTCACCTGGTTCTAATCCAGTGCCTCTTATCTTGTTCTGGGAGCTCATTGGCCTGAGAATCTACAATGTCCCAGCATTTTGGCAGAATACACATTCTGAAACCCAGACTCCTTTAAGATTCCTAATTCCATTGCTTCACTGGCTCACAGGAGCATAAAGTTAGTCCCAACCCAACTCGTTGGCAAGAAGGAGAACATGAGTAAAACCTGAATACCATGAGCTAAGCTGGACACGTGCAGGCCACTGAGGTGGCGCTGGCAGCCCGTCGCCACTGAACAGCGGCAGATCTCACCTGGTGCCCCCAAATGCACTGGACACCTGTTTGTTCCTTTCTCTCCTGCCATCTCTATCATTTTCAATCCAATGTGATGAATAATTCATAAAGACCAGATATAGGAGAGAAGATACCATGATTATGAAGTTTGGTGAAAGACTGAGAACTTCAGACACTGTTACTATACAAAAACCTAAAAATTCATATAGGAAGTGTTTAAAGAAATAGAAGGAAAAAAGGGTGCAGGAGCAATAGCCCAGCGGGTAGGGCGTTTGCCTTGCATGCGGCCGGCCTGTGCCGGCCCAGGTTGGATCCCCGGCATCCCATATGGCCATATGGTCCCCTGAGCACCGCCAGGAGTAATTCCTGAGTGTAGAGCCAGGAGAAACCCCTGAGCATTGCCGGGTGTGACCCAAAAAGCAAAAAAAAAAAAAAAAAAAAAAAGGGCAAAAAGCAGCAATAAGTTAATCTTATTAATGGAGGTTTACTGTCAAAATAAATTGAACATTCAGAAATGAAGAATACAGCTTTAAAGTCAATGTCGCCGAGGAAGTGCAGACTGTATTTGACACTGGTTAAGAGAGATTTACTGCACTGAAAGATAGATGGGGGAATTAGCTGGCTTGCAGACAAAAAGATAGTTGAAGAAGATGCAGTCTTAGAAAATGCAGAGGATAAGAATAGAATGCCAACATCAAACATGTGCTATATATTGTGGTTTCTGATATTTAGAACTTCAGTAGAATGCCCAACATCTAATTTGACTCCATCTCTGATTTTTTGTTTCGCTTTTTGGGTCACACCCAGTGATGCTGAGGGGTTACGTCTGACTCGAACTCAGGGGATTACTCCTGGCAGTGCTCAGGGGACCATTTGGGATGCTGGGATCAAACCCAGGTCGACTGCCTATAAGGGAAACACCCTGCCCTCTGTGCTTCTCTCTGGCCCCTCCATCTCTGTCCTCACCTCGTATACCTTTGACTTTACAGTAAATGATGAGAGTGGTGCAGTGTCATTTGATTTATTCAGCACAACAGTCCCTTTCATGGTACTCATGCATGTTTATATGCATGAATATATGAATATATCTGAATATATTCATACGCATTTGTATGTATATACAACTTTAACCCCAGTAAATAAAGTGCAATTATCTACTTAGTCTTGCAGTGCCCTTGTAAAAAAAATATACCAAAGGAATTGGATTTCAAACCAGATAATTAAATGGAAATATATTTTCTCTCGTCTTTTCTCTTTGGGGCATATGTGTGGTTTCATCTGTGCTAATGATTGTCACCTGGTTCTAATCCAGGTGCAGTGTTAAATTTTTCCTGCGATGTTAAAGGGGTTCCTCCAGAAAATGTTTATTTCTCCTCCAGGAACACACTTCACAGCCCTCTTCTAACTTCGTCCCCCTCGCCAGTCCAGTCATCAATATGTTCCACAACCAGAAAACACACCAGTGAGAAGGGGCCATTCCTCCTTTCTCTCCTGTTCTCTCGGATGTCTGACCTGAGCCAGCAGCTCTGCTGCATTTTGTGTTTTGCAATTTAGTAGTAAATCTGCTGCCCTCAGTGCTAGTCAAAGACAAGGATTGCTGTGTTGCTGCTTGCTGTTCCTTTCGGTCTCTAAAGAGGTTCAGGGGTGGATGTGGTGTTATTAGAACTTGCTCTAAGATGTTAAGAAGACCAAGGTTTGGCGGCGTTAAACGCCAATCAGGCTTTGTACAGAAAGCACTTATTTGCCTCACCAAAGAGAATAATCAATGGATAAAATTGGCTATTCTGGTTCTTAATGCAGCAGAAAATAGACCTGGGATCACGTAGAAGGAATAGTGTCTCTCCCATCAGCCTAAAACAACTTTTTATCATCATGTTTGTTAGTTTGAAACTTAAGCTAGCTTCTGTAGCCACGATCATTGATAAAATGGAGCCCCAAATTTTAGAAAATGGCATTTCTTAATAGTGAGATTACTTTTATTACCCAATATAATATCAGGGGAAGCTTAAATCACAGAAGGTCTTTACTGAAATTTGAGAAACTGATTTACATTTACTTATAATTTGTATACATATATATTCTATAGATGTGGATTATTGCCACTCAGCATTTAAGGAAAGGGAAACTCCTTGCAAGAGCTTTGATTGATGGGCTAATGTTTCTAAGGCATCAACTTATGAGACATGAATTTGACCCATCCATTTATTCTCCATCCTCAACCCTTCACTCTTTCTCTCACTCCCGTCCTTCCTCCACAGCAGTTCTCAGAGCTTCCTCATGACTCTGGACTTGGAATCACTCCTGGCAGGGCTCAAGGTACAGTACATGGTTCTGGGGATCAAAGCTAGCTACATCCAAAGCAACTGCCCTACCCACTGTACTACCTCTCCAGCCGTAGGACCATTCTTTCTTAACTTTTTTTTGTGATAAGTCGTGTTGCAAAGCCCCACAATCATTTCCCTGAGAAGCACATGTGTCGAACACATAGGTAGTTATATCTAATTGATGTTTTTTTTTTTTTGCTCTAAGTCCAGGTTTGTATGTGATAAAAAGGTAAAAGAAAGTCAGTATGGATAGGTTCCTTTAGTGTGATATGAGAAAAGATGAAATGGGCTCATTACATTTGGAGAATCAAATCTGTGTGGTTCTAAATATTGTTTCACTTTTCTATTATCACATTGGCATTTACACAAACTGCAAAGAACTACAAAGCAATGTGAATAGTTACAAACTTCAAGAACAGTTGGAGAGATGGGAGGGCTCAGAAATAAAACACACGGTGCACACACATGAGAGCTGGGTTCATTCCCTGGCACCTCAAGAAGAAGAGAAATAAAATGATTAGGTAGAGGATGGAACTAAAAACTTTAACTTTAACTTTAATTTCAAAATTATTATCAAGAGGACTGGGAGATAATCCAGCAGGTGAGACCATTGCCTTTCCTGAGGTCAACCTGGTTCTACCCCAGGAGCCCCATGTAGTTCTCAGAGCCCCTCCTGGAGTGATTCCGCACACAGAGCCAGGACTAACCCTGATCACCAGGTGGGCGTGGCTCTCCAAAAAACAAAGAAGCAAAAAAGAATACCCAGAGTTGAATACAATGGCTTAAAAAGAAAGATACTACTGTTATTAGAAAAGAGATAGCTTGACAATGGCAGGTGATTTAGTACACGTAATTAAAATCTTCTTTAGTACTCTAAGGGAAAAATAATCTGCATGTTCTGAATCCATACTGACACTCTTTAAGGAGAAGTTCATGAAATATTGATTAAAAGCAATTATCAAATTATTCAAATTGGCCGTATTTCCCTCCCCTCTTCTATTCAACCTTCCCAAGTCTAACCATTAATTAATTTTTAAGTGCCTGTTAACTTCTATGTGGGAAATGTGTTGTTCATACAATGATTAATTTAACATTGTTTCCAAATACCTATTTTTTCATTTATTTTGTGATTATTGCATTGACCAAATCATAGAAAACCAGTGTTGATGCGTAATAGCGCTCATGGTAAGAAAGTTTGTTCTTTCATATTCCATGATCTACACTTAAGTCAATTTCTGGGAATTGAAGTTTTGCATTCCAGAATACCAGGTTCCTTTGAAAAGTAGAGTTCCAATAAGTGTGCAATCAGTGCCCTGTCAGGGAGTACACCATGTCCAGTAGAGAAGAATCTTTACCTAGTCAAGATGAGTTTATCCAGGTGTTAGGTGACGCACCCTACTGATCCTTAGCCTCCAGCTACACTTAGCTTATGTGGAGAGCTGGTCCCTGCCTTTGGGCAATCTCCAGAGCAGACACAATGGGAGTTCAGGCAGAATTGGAGTGATTTCATAATTTTATATGGTATAAATATTTTTATTATGAATCTCACTGGCCTACACATGGCCAGGGACCTAGCTGGGAACCCAGAGTCAGGGTTTTTCCTGTTCTTGGATTGTATATCAGAACCTGTGATAGTTAAGTCTTTTAAAACTGCACTGGATTCCTGAGTTTTAATCCATTCCCTGCTGGTTTTGGAGGTAGAAGGGAACTTGTTTCCCGATATTGCTAGGGACCCCAGCAGTCCCCGACATCCAGGGATCCAGCTACTTGCTGCATTTGGTAAGTAGAAGTTTAATATTCATCAGTGACTTTAAAACATTTTTTCTTGCCTTTAAAATATGGTTGTCAAAATAAGTACTACCAGGATGGATTGTGTGGTATTGAATAAAATGAAAAGCCTGAACCCGTATTTGTATAAATAAATTAAAATTAAATTAGAATTTCAAAGGTACTTTCTAGTAATTGAAAGACAACATAAATATTGAAGGGGCAATGAAGCTAGGGATATTGTCGGGGCGCTCCGCGGGTCCCCGACAGTGCTGGGAAGCGAGTTCCCTTCTACCTCCGGCCGGCGAGGAACGGATGAAAGCTCAGGAATCTGATGCAGTTTTAAAAGGCTTTACTTATCACAGGTTCAGGCATACAAATCAGCAAAAGGAAAAACCCGATGCTTAGGATTCCAGGCTAGAACCCCAGCCACTTGTAGGCCAAGATGGCGGCCACCACGTGTAAAAGCTTCCAAGGGGAATGAGCACTCACAAGGAGAGATCCCTCAGGGAAGAAGGAAGGGAGAGCGGGAACCGGATAGTTTATATCCCTGTAACTCAGACCTTCCTCCCACTGTTATGGAAAGCAGGGAGGGTCCAATGCCCTTAGGTAATCCCTCCCTGCACCTCACCTAGGGCCTTTACTGTGCTAATGTTTTGAGCAGAAATCTGCTTGGGAATGCCTTTGTAGTGTAGAGAAGGGGGTTTCTGAGATGGCATGTCTCTGTACCAAAGACCAACACCAATGCCAGTTAAATATTTCTCCAAGCCTTCACAAGTCTCCTCTACTTCATTGTAGTTTTATATTTTACTTGCCTTTGAGTATATCAGGGAGCCATGCTTGTTTGCTTGGAAGCAAACAGCATTTCTCTCTGGTCTAATTACTTAGGTGTCCTACGTGGCCAGGCTAATATGCTGGTAATATCTAGCTAGTCCCACGATGATTGTGGTAGCATGGGAGAATATTTATACCAGCTACTACAGCATACATGTTCGGATAAACTGCCACATTTAGACTACCCCCTTATCTACGGAGTGATTTGCGGGGAGGCAATCCAGAGCAGATGCAGCGGCCCTTAGGAGTCCTGCAACAGGATATTGCAATAGATAGTAAGTCTAATATGGGGATATTGAGATAGATATTAAAACTAGAGTGGGGATATTGCAGTAGATTATAAAGACTAATAAGTAATGCTTAAATATGAACATATTTGCATACTTCTGAGATTCCCCTTTGCCATATTTATTAATTATAAAGGGAAACTAAAATCTTAAGCATTGAAAAATCTATCAGTCAGAACTATAATCAGGTCATCAGAAAAAATTTAGCAAATGCTTCGTTATGATATTCTAAGAAGAATATAATATCACTTTTGAAGTAACTTTTTGTAATCAGGAAAAAGGTGCAAACACAAACTGAAAAATGACCTCCAAAATAATGTCTATGTTTTGCAAAATTCTCAAAGTGAAGGAAGGAAAACTGTGGAATGTTGCACACGAAAGGACAGCAAGGGGTTGTATAAATGCAACGCATCTGTCCTGAGTTCAAAGGATTTTTAATGCTTGTATGAAAAGACATCTTGAAGGCCCACCTCGACTGCCTCACTACAAAGTGAAATTCTTTTTTCTATCTGTTTTTTAGTAACAAATGAAAATCTTGATTTCAATAATGAGATAATACTAAAACCAAAATTGGCAACTAAGATACATTAAAATAAATAATTAGATAAACATCGTAGGAGACTTTACATCTCAATGTTGTTTCATGTGGTGCAGTTAGGGAGTAGTTGTATTGTCATCATCAAACTACTGTTAATCTCATTAATCTCTATTTTCTTTCCCCATATGATAATATATTATCTCTTATAAAATTTTAGGAGATGCTTTATAAAATTTTTATATTTACCAATGTAAGTTGGCAATGGCTAATTTTCTTAAAAATGCAGTATTCAAATTTTTATCTACAAATTTTGTAATGAATGCTATCACATATGATGTTAATAACTAAAAATGTGTTGGATTGAAACAGATTAAGTAGAAATCTATGTTAAGTGAAGACTAGAAATATACCTGAGTAAATACTAAGCCTGAAAATTCTGTTACTATTGCAATTATTATGCAATTTTCAGAGCCTTATTTGTCACTTGTTGTTCTGGGTAAAGAAAATAACAAAGTGGTTTGAGCCATTGCTAACTAAGTAGATGTTCAATTATTGCATGTCAAAAACTCTTCTTATTGAGAGTGTGAATGTAGCATTTGTATATTAAGGGTATTTTTAGTATAGTTTAAGGATATTTTATATTATGTCAAAGAAAAGGGTAAATAAAAAAACTTTAGTCTGAGAAAATTGAAAAAGTAGTCACCATACTTTACCTGCTTTAATATTTGCAAGATGCACTTGTCACTTGTCACTTGTCTTCCCGTTGTTCATCAATTTGCTCAGAGTGGGCACCAGTAACGTCTCCATTCGCTTGGGAATGAGGTCCACTATTGTTACTGTTTTTGGTATATTGAATATACCACGGGTAGCTTGCCAGGCTCTGCCGTGGCTCTGCGTGCCTCCAGGGGCCAATAAATTCAAAACTGACATCATAGTATGGTAGGTAGGCGCTAGACTTGCATACAACCTAGCTGGCTTTGATCCTCTTCACACTTTATAGTTCCCCATGTCCTCCAGGAGTGATCCTTGTGTGCAGAACCAGGATTAAGCCCTGAGCAATGCCAGGTGTGAGACCTCAGTCGGGGGGGGGTTCCGGGTTGTGGTGGCTCGGGGGTTGGCGCGGGGGGAGGGGTGGGTTCGTGGCCCCCGGCTAAGGCAAGGCGTTTTCCATTGTTCTTCACCCGCAGCCACCTCCCGGTTTCTTCAATCTTGTGTAGAGCTCTCGGGCGGCGGTTTTCCCGCGTATGGGGTCGGGGGCTGGTGGGTGCCTGGCCCCACCCGCAGCTCCCAGCCCCCCCGGCCGCATTCATGACTTGAACCCACGGAACCCCCTGGGTTTCTTCAACGAGGTTGTAGGACTTCGGGCAGAGCGGTTGCTCTGTCAGCGCGAGGCAGCGGGGCGGTGGGTCGCCGCCCACCACCCCGCAGCCTAAAAGCGACACCCCTAGGCGCGTTAATGCCTCTCAGCACCAGGGGCGGTATTTTGGGGTGTTGGTAGCGCCGGCGCCTAGAAGCTCCGTGTGTAGATATGCCAAATGCCAGTAACAATTATATTAGATCATTCTCATGACCTAATATAATGGTTTGAGGCTCTTTATGTTCCTGTACAGCGATGCCTTGGTCTCACATGTGCAGGACATATTGATTGGTGCCCGTCTACCAATAGATGATTCGGGAAGATCGTGATCGTGATCGTATGTATAGTAATTGTACATTAATTTTTTTATCTTTGTGTACCTCTCTGTGAATTTTCTAAGTAATCACTTAACCTTTACTTACAATGTCAATAAGCATGTCTGTTGCATTTAATATCTACATTTATCCCTTCTAGGTAAGACTTAAGATATTTAATTAGAAAAATTTGCTCAGCCCCTGCCAGAATGCAATGCATAAATAAGCAAACATGGCTTCTTTGACGCCTCTCTAAATAATCCAGCACAAATTCCAATAATATGTATTTTCTAAAAGTCTTCGATTCTCAATATCTGTGTTATATGATCTTTACATGGATTGATGGAAACCTATGTTTTCTAAAAGTAACTCATTTTGATTCTTAGTGTCTGTGCAATATGCTCTCTATGTAGATTGAGGAAACCACTCTGAGTGACATATGGGTGTGTCCGTGGTGGTCTTTGGTTTTTCACCCTTGGTAGTCATGAAATTGCGGAAAATGATGGAGAAGGGAAGTATCTTGGTGAGACAAAAGAGTCTCAGGAGGGTTTAGTCACAGATAGAACAATGGGTCATATTCTCGAAGTGGGTACAAAGGAGATCATTTTGGAATGAAAACATTTCTAACATGAGAGGGGAAGAAACTTAATGTATATTGTCTCTGTAAGCGGAGCTTAGGTCCCTTGCTACCAGCCTAAGTATGTGGAAGTAGGAAGATAAAGAAGTAAGTTTTGATTTCACTAACCCTTGAGAAACATCATCAGCACAAAGGGAAAGACATTGGTGATGGAGGAGAGAAATGGTGAGAAGTAGACCCCCGCAGAGAGAGAGAGCAGACGGAGGAGAGTAGAAAAGGGATGTTGGACCTCTGCCCTGCAGTACGACCTAGGACTCTTGAGTTACTGCTAACTATCAGCAATCAATGCCACCAACTAGCCAATTCTGCGTTTTTTTAAAAAAATTAGGGATGGATATTCACCTCCTAATTCCCGATTCATTCAGGCCATCAAGATTTTAGCACACAGATCTCAGGACAATTTTTATTTTATTTTATTTTTTTTAATTTTTTATTTTTTAAAATTACAAAGATATACAATTAAAAGTTCATATTTGGGTTTTGGTCATACAGTGTTCCAGAACCCATCCCGCCACCAGTGCCCATCTCCCACCACCAACGTCCCCGGTTCCCTCCCCCCTCCCCCAGCCCTGCTCCATGGCAGGTTCTTGATTTCTTTCCATTTCTCTCTCTTTCTCTTTTCCTTCCCTCCAGACCATGGATTAGAGAACATACATTAAAGGGTTGTCATGTGTATCTTTTTGCCTCTATTTAATGCTCAGTTCTAGGTTGGCATTAGTACCCTCAACAATTGTTAGCACACTGTTCCATTTCTGTCTTACCTAGCCTCTGAATCCCACACGTTTGTGATAATTTCCACCTTTGACAGGACCTCCTGATATATGTTTCACTTGACCTTGGATATTGGTATCATAATATGTACCTATATATTTATGTTATGCAGATAAATGCAGTCATTCTGTACCTGTCTCTCTCCTTCTGGCTAATTTCGCTCAACATAATCTTCTCCATGTCAGGACAATTTTTTAAACGTATCATTAGGATGAGTTATGAGTATGTATCATGAGTATGCTACCTGCACGGCAGAGCCTGGCAAGCAACCCGTGTTGTATTTGATATGCCAAATACCAGTAACAATTATAGACCTCATTCGGAATAGATTGAGGCTCTTTATGTTCCTGGAGCAAGCAGATGCCCTTGGGCTCTACTAGCATGAGACAGGACATATGAAGATGTTACTGGGGCCCGCTCGAGCAAATAGATGATGAAACGGAAGACAGTGACAGTGACCATTAGGATGAACCGCAGGAAATAATGAGAAAGAAACTCTGGGTCACAGTTCAACAAGTCTGTGGGGAATTTTGGGGCAGGATATCTTTCTCTTTGTAAGAAATTTTTATCTATGTAATAGACATAAGAATAGAATATATTTCCTATGGCTATTAAGAGCATTGACTATGTGAATTAAGAGTACTCAAAGAGTAGCTGTCTATATTTGTTAAAGGCAGAATTCTAACAAACTTAAATCTTCTACTTTCTTTTTTTCTTGATATTGCCTATTTTTATTTATTTATGTATTATTTGTTCTTTTATTACATCACCTTTAGATATACAATTACAAGATGCTCATGTCTGAGCTTTGGTTCTATAGTGTTCCAACACCCATCCCTCCACCCATGCCCATCTCCCATCACCAATGCCCCTCCTCCCTCCCCTCCTCCCCCAGCCCACCTCCATGGTGGGTTCTGTATCTCCTTTTCTCTCTTTCTTTATATCTATCCCTCTCACTTCCCTTTCCCCACATTGTGGATTGTAGTATATTCTAGGACATGATTGGTTCCACTAGTTTGATGTATACCACGTGGCCACAAGTGACTGCACAACTTGGGGAGAGCCGGATGGCAACTCTCTCCTTTGTGTCTGAGTCTCTGCATACTATGGTGGTCGCCCTGGGGCAGTTCTTGGGTGGGGCCACTGGACCTCCAGGATGAGACAGAGAGGGGAAGGGGTGGCCCCAGCTCCATCTGACAAATGCCCAGTGACTACCACCTCCTGGGAACTGCTACTGGGACTTTAACTCAGCTACTCTGTTAATCTGGTCTTGAGATCAGTGTCTCTACTGGGCGGGCTCTGATGTGCTGTGGCATCCAGACAGCAAAAATGGTGGCTATTGTGATGGGTGAGACTCATCCGGCTGCTTCTGAGGCCCCATAGAGGTGATGGGCCCAATCCCAAAACCCATCTATCATCCTGGGAGCCTCATGGTCAGCTGAGCTAAGGGAGAGCTGGATGCCAGCTCTCCACGTTGTGAAATCTTCTACTAACTTTCTTCTGATCATTTTTTGAAAAACGTTTACAACAGAGGGGCCAAAGAGACACTACAGAAGTTAAGACATATGACTTTTATGTGACTTTCTCTGGTTTGATCCCCAGCACCATAAGGTACCTCCGAGATTAATGGGTGTAACCCTGGAGGCTCCCTAGAACCAGTGAGTGCAACTCCTTAGGTCCCAGAACCCCATCAGGGTGATCCTGGTAATCTCAACAGCAGAGTGTCCCAGCAAAAATCATCTCAGTGTGCTAACACTGAACCACTCACCAAGTTGGCTGGGAATCACCAGAAGGGGCCCTTGAGCAAGATTTAGGTGCCCCCTCAGCACATGATATATAAGTCAAGAGTATGACAGGGAAAGTAGTCTATCATGAGACTACTGTCAACAAGATTTGTATATCCATGGGGGAGTTTGGTTTAGACCCTCCCTTCTTCAATTGCAGGTTGCTACCCCATACAGGTTTACAACTATATGTTGGGGGCTGTAATAAATTGGCGACATGAAAAAGTTTCTGAACAATCAAGGATGAGAGACTAGAGATCAACTTGTGGATGAATTCAGCGTGTATTCCAGTAGCACCCATCCATGTTGCTGCCACAAACATGGAAGTGGAAAGTGGTTGCCAGAGAAAGAGGGTTTAGAAGCCCTGGTATAAATCAGAGTTGGCAAGTTGAGTGACAAATCACTGTATCACTCACTGTATCACTGTCTTCCCATTGTTCATCGATTTGCTCAATAGGACACTAGTAACTAGTAACTAGATGTTTCTCCATAAGTCCTGTCACAAGCAAGTATAACCCAAGGGCATCTTCTTGCTCCAGGGACAGGAAGAGCCCCAAACCATTCTTTAGGTCATGGAACTGAGGTTCATAATTGTTACTAGTTTTTGGCATAACAAGTAAATAAAACATGGGTAGCTTGCCAGGCTCTGCTGTGTAGATGGTATAGTCTCAGTAGAAGGCTCTCATTTCGAGCATTTATTGATGAAACTGAAAGGGAAAAGATCAGGTTTTCTCTTGGATGGAGCTCTGTAACATTTTTCCTTCATCCTCTTTTCTTGAGGGGCAGGTTAGGATTCTGCTCTTCAGTTATGCAAGACACGTGCTGTAGCACTGAGCCACATCCCTAAGTCCTACACCACTGAACTCCTGAAGCCTTGAATTCAGGAGAGAGTAGAATTCTCCCTTCCATCTTGCCCATTTAAAATATCTATCTAAAGAAGTAGTGATAGAAACTTACTTTAAGTTGAGGAAATTTCAGTTCCCAGATAATAAAGCAATCAACTCTTAACATATTTCTAATTTGGTCAATTATCTGATCACGACTCACGATCCGATCTCCGTTGATCATCGATTTGCTAGAGCGGGCCCAGTAAATCTCCTATGTCTGTCTCTGCGTAGAGCCAGGGGCCGGCGCTAGGACATAAAGAGCCTCAAACCATTATATTAGGTCATGGGAATGACTAATATTCCTGGTATTTGGCATATCATATACAACGAGAAGCTTGCCAGGCTTGTCGGGCGGGAGGCAAACTCTTTTAAGCACCTCCAAATAAAGCAATTATCTGATCAGAAAGTTAAACTAGAGCAAAGGCATTCTTACCCGGTGGATCTCTCTTTCTTTCCACCAGAGCAAAGGACATGATCCTGAGCTGGGATTTTCTAACAATTTTCTACAGGCAACAACCAGACTCTTTAGAAATAGGACATTTGATTTTCAATGTTCGATTAGCCCACCTTGGAGGATTATCATGAGATACCAAAGGACAGACCTGTTGTGAAAGCTAAAATCTCTGCTTACCACCATTTTGCCATTCCAGATACAATCTATTTTGTCAGATTTGAATGCTCAAATATTTACCTTTGAATCTCTAAAAT